>OY755239.1:82397014-82466295 GCA_963576725.1 Azorinus chamasolen
ACGTGTTTCTAGATACACGTAGTTATACATTTTATAGCAATTCTGTATTGCAAGTTTTGGAAGGATTGAACTTTTAGTTCGAGTTATCCCTCATTTCGAGTTATCCGAGTTCGAGCTATCGAAGTTCAACTGTACTTACTAAACTTTACTCTTTATTTAATTGATATTGATGTGAGAAATAATGATATCAAGACTGTAATAGAAGAACACATGACGTTCTGCAGAAGCTGTAAAAACAGATATACAGTGAAGTCTCGATTATTCGAACACTTAAATACGCACCATTATTGGTGTTTAAAATATTTGACAGCTTAATGCAGATTGAAAGTCATGCAGAAAGCTCCTCTAGGAGCTTTCTGCATGACTTTCAACATGCATTAAGTAGCCACCTGCCTACAAAGACAAGAATTCTTCATTATTAAAATCATTTCGTAGTATCGAGTTTATACGGTGTATTACAGTAGTCTCGTTAATACGATCACTCAAAAGAATTCTAATTCTGGATTTACAAAACAGCTGGTAGCTTAATGCAGGACAAAAATGATACATAAACACATATAGGAGTATAATACTGGATAATACTATGGTTCATTTATTGCAGCAGACAAAATGATAATAATTTTTTTCTCAATATGCGTATTTCTTATACAGATAAAATTAGTTTGCCAAAAGTCGATGGCAGTTACATATTTTATATGTTCACTACTGCCACGCGTTGTATTTAAACGACTAAGCCCTTTAACTCTTTTGCTGCCAATGTCGCATCTGTCATTACCGATGCAAACAGTGTGGATCCAGATGAGACGCCGAAAAACTCGGCGTCTCATCAGGATCCAAACTGTTTGTTACTGTGACTATTTTATGAAACAAAAATAAAGAAAAAAATGAAAACTGAAAATTGTAGCAAATGACAAAGTTTGCAGACGACAAAAGTTGGCAGCGAAAGAGTTAATACATGGCATTGCTTGTACCCTTTGTATACGGACCTTTTAAAACATGGAATGGTGCATCACTTGTTAATGGTAAAGTCCATTCAGCTATGCAATGCTAGATAAGTTTTAGGGGAGTTTTTAATGACAAACATTGCAAATCGCAATTCGAACGCTTCTCTATTTTCAAGGTTTTCTTTATTTCCAGCATCGATGGGTTGTGAACAGGGGACGTTGTGGCGTGTGCGGGGATCCGTGGGATTCAAACCCGCGACAACACGAGGCCGGGGGAAAGTATGCTACTGGTATGATAAGCCGGGTTTACACATCCGGGTCTCTTATACACGTGACCATAGACATTGCTGTAGCCAATGGCGGCTACTTTGAATTTCGCCTGTGTCGAAATAACAACATTTTAAAACCAGTGACTCAGAAATGTTTGGACGATGGTCTTCTGACGCTACAAAATGGCTCTCAGAGGTTTAAAAACATTGTGGACGGGCATAATATTGTCACGATTCAACTTCCGGACAACATAGAGTGTGACCAGTGCGTGTTGCAATGGAAGTATAGAACAGGTAAGGATGTCCATTTTCCTTCCAAATTATCGCTTTTGTTAACATATTAAGTATCTACTACAAGTCTCTGGTGTTATTTTCTACACACTAGCCCAAATAGGCACTATTGTTCGTTAATAAAATGTTCGTTTGAAGGGATGTTTCTGCACGCTAAAGACATGTTTGCCCGTTGCAAAAATGCTAGTGTCGATGTTAAAATAATTTATTGTGTGAATGATTAGAAAACTGTTTCATGAGTGATCTGATCTGCGTCAGTACCACTTGCATTGGTAGGTAAACCCATTCAGTGTTAGAAACGAATTCCTAATGTCCTTTTCAAATAGTGAAGATAAAGATGAGAGAGCTCATAGAGGATCCCTCTCATCAGGGTCTGCACTCGGCACTGTTGAAAGGGTTCATATCTCTCTATTCTAAACCAAACTACAGTAAAGCCTCTCTAAACCGGACGTTCAATGTAGCATAAATATCTGTCCCGGAGACAGGGGACAGTTTAATGCAGGGTGAAAGTCATGCAGAAAGCTCCTCCAGGGGCTTTCTGCATGACTTTCACCCTGCATTAAGCAGTCACCTGCCTAAAAAGATCTAAATTCTTCTCTACTAGAATTCCGGTTCAAAGGGGTTTTACTGTATACCCATGTATCAGCTTGGACTTTGATGCTGTATTGAAGTTCATCTAGATCCAAAATGTTTGTAAAAAACATAGACTCGGACAAATCATACGAGTTACTGAACATTTTCTCTTAGACCAGCTGTAAAATCATGCTGATAACATAATATGCTCAGTGTCTGCTTTGTTGAACTTTTCGCTGACATACTTTTTAAGGTACTATTGACCAAGTGCCAAACAGCTTAGATCCTGATGAGACACCAAGTAAACTCAGTATGCAATTTTCAGCCAAGACGTCAAGATATTGTGGTTTTAACACTTTCCTCCATAGGCTATTTAAGATCAATGACTTTGAATAAATCTACCGAAAAGGAGCATTAACTAGAGAAAAGGATTTGTTTAGAATTTTGTAGTTTGAAACCATTGTGATAAATAGAGCATTTGCTCCTGTAGGAGCAAATGCTCTATTTATCACAATGATTTGAAGAAGTGACTTTTACAGAGGCTTAGAAAGGCGTATTTACGGAGGAAATGGTTAATGAGCACCAAATAGATGTAGTTGGGATAGTTGAGAAATATGACAATTTGCTAGATCAGTACGCTCCTTATCTGATGTACCTTATGCTGAAATGAAATCATATCATTTTTACTTACACGAGGAACTGTATTTTCATGCCATTCTTCATTGTTTTGCGAGTTTGTCAGGCCCTTTGTAAACAATTCAGATCCAGGGTTAAGTTGTGGACAAAAGTGGCTCTTAGACATTTTGTTGAAGCGGTACCGCTCGCAATTCTTTATCAGTGTCGATGTTTAATTAGATGAACAAAATAGATATATTTCAAATCAGCATGAACTATTTTGTTTCTTCCTAACGGTGAAAACATGCATTCGTCGTCTTTTCTCCACCAAACCGTATGTTGTGACCACTCTTTAGAATCGTCTCGAAGAGACGATTCTAAAGACTGGTTTGGTAGAGAAATAAGGGAGTTGTTCTTGAAATTGTTTAATTTTATCTTGACCTCTGTAACTTAGGAGCTGCATATTTGTGGATGGTTTAATAAAATATGCTAATCGGGTTAATCTTTACTTCATATAAACGACATTTAACGTATTTGCAAACAGAGTAGACCTAGGTCAGACAGCTACTGTAACAGAGTAGACCTAGGTCAGGCGGCTACTGTAGCAGTATACCTAGGTCATGCGGCTACTGTAGCAGTATACCTAGGTCAGGCGGCTACTGTAGCAGTATACCTAGGTCAGGCGGCTACTGTAGCAGTATACCTAGGTCAGGCGGCTGCTGTAACAGAGTAGACCTAGGTCAGGTGGCTGCTGTAACAGAGTAGACCCAGGTCAGGTGGCTACTGTAACAGAGTAGACCTAGGTCAGGCGGCTACTGTAGCAGAGTAGACCTAGTTCAGGCGGCTGCTGTAACAGAGTAGACCTAGGTCAGGAGGCTACTGTAACAGAGTAGACCTAGGTCAGGCGGCTACTGTAACAGAGTAGACCTAGGTCAGGCGGCTGCTATAGAAGAGTCAACCTAGGTCAGGCGGCTGCTGTAACAGAGTATACCCAGGTCAGGCGGCTACTGTAACAGAGTATACCTAGGTCATGCGGCTGCTGTAACAGAGTAGGCCCAGGTCAGGCGGCTACTCTAACAGAGTATACCTAGGTCATGCGGCTGCTGTACCAGAGTAGGCCTAGGTCAGGCGGCTGCTGTAACAGAGTATACCTAGGTCAGACTGCTGTAGCAGAGTAGACCTAGGTCAGGTGGCTACTGTAGCAGAGTAGACCTAGGTCAGGCGGCTGCTGTAACAGAGTATACATATATCATGCGGCTGCTGTAGCAGTAGACCTAGGTCATGCGGCTGCTGTAGCAGTAGACCTAGGTCAGACGGCTGCTGTAGCAGTATACCTAGGTCATGCGGCTGCTGTAGCAGTAGACCTAGGTCAGACGGCTGCTGTAGCAGTATACCTAGGTCAGGCGGCTACTGTAGAAGTCGTCTGCTTAGGGTCTGTCCTGTTTGCCTATGACATAAGATATAGGTTCTACAGTTTCTGCCATTGTCAATATTTCGTACGAATTGTTCATGTGGGAAATGTATAAATTGTGTTAATATATTCTTTCTGTTCATTTTCAGCGGACCATCGTGGTTGTGATAGGAACGAGACAACAAAGGAAAATGTTTGCGGGTTTGGCAGAGGTCTTATACAAACAGAATACTTTGCTTGTTCAGACATTGCCATTTCTAAGGACACGTACTTAGTAGGTAAACAGCTGAACAAGGCACACGGTTTAAACGCGTTTTCAGTTGTACCAGAACAAGAGGAGAATATGAACGCGTCTAAATCCATACGAAAGAAACGATTTGCACCATTTCATGATAGGCCACACTTCCGAAATGGGCCTGGTCACAGGGACAGCATCCATCTTCCATATTTCTCACTCTCTGGAATGACAAACAGACAGCACAATCCCAAATTTGTGCCAATTATGCATCAACAAAGAGTACAGATGGGATGGATTGAACCAACCGGAAATAAGAATCCGTCGCGAATGCGCAGGCGCGCTCATGACACGCACCAGTCACGGCGATCGCGATTTTTCTCCACGCATTCAAGGCGATTTGGAGCGAACCAAGCAGCTAACAGCAGAAATTTTAACGTAAGACGAGGTGAATTCTTTCCTGGAAATGTACCAGTATCTTCATTAATACAAGTCCAACAGCCATCAGTACAGCAGATATTCAGGGGAGAAGAAGGCACTGCTGTATCTATTTCGTCTCCATTTTTTCGACAGACGGACACGACTAAAGTTCAGGACGTGTTCATGGATCCTCGTAGTCCCATGCTCGGTGCGCAGATGGCGGTGCAAACAGTCAACCAAGTCAAATCTACCCATTCAGTTCCAGTGAAACAGTGCAATGCATGCCCGTTTGATATGTGCATGGACAAACCGATTGAACTGAACAATTTATTCCCAGGGTTGTTTCAAGACCCCTTGAAATTCTTAGAATGTGTGAAATATGAGAAATTATTCAACTTGAAGAAATATAAACTAGTGTCAGATGGACTGCCAGAATGTTCCCATCCACGTTTTAAAAGGCAATTGGTTCCTGCGATGCCAGTAGAAGATGATGACGCCGGATGCTGCGCGACGTAAGTATTAACCTTTTCCTGGTTGCATATTCATGTAAGAAATAATGAAATCATGAATAATGGCATATGCATATAGGAATGTTTGATATTGGTAGAAACTGTTCAATCAGGTCTAGTATGATTTCATATGCAAACATAGCAGACCCTGAACAGACTGCTTCATTAGGAGCCGTCTGATCTCGGTCAATTCTGTTTGCAAAGGGTGTGACAAAACGTGTGTACATGTATGAGGGAACTGATCAAAGTCAAATAGGAGACAAAAGTACGAGTCTTAAAATATCAAGATACATTTTTATGTCAAAATATTTCTTATATCAAAGTGATGATGATTACGGAGTCTCCCGTTGCGTCGACGGATGAGTATGCAAACAGTTAGCTGGTATGCTTCCTCATGTGGGAGTGGAGTCATACTTGCAATGCAAACCGCCTCCCGCATATGCTGCATGGGAACGCTCCATCCTGTGTGGTGCCTTTCTCTTGCTTCTCTCTTTTCGTCTGGATTTTAGACGTCCTGCTGGACTCAAAGGTCTTGAATCCCTTGCCACAAAACTGTCGTCAAAGAGACATGTCCTGGGCCAGAGCTTCCCATGATGAAGTATCTATTCCACAGGAGGTCAGACTGCTTTCAAAACAATCTTTGTAGCGTTTACAGGGACGTCCAATGTCACGGTGACCTTCCTGATGTTGACCTTACAGAAGCATTTTTTGGACTCTGTCATCATAAAAAAGATGCAATAAGGGTAACAAGTTTCTCTGGGAAGCCAAATCTATGTAGGATTTTCAACAGTCTATCACGAATTACTATTCTCGACAATTCTCTTGCAACTGACGGACTGTAAAACCCATATCAGATGTTCTCCTGCCAGCTCCGAAGCCACACTGGGATTCTGATATTATTTTGTCTGTCATATGGTCCATAAGTCTGTTTAGTTTTACTCTGAGAAATACCTTTCCTGCAATGCAAAGTATTGTGATCCCTCGATGGTTGTCGCAGACAGTCATGTCACCTTTTATTTTGTCCAAATGCCGCGTCTTTGAAATATTGAAGAACCCCCACCTTTTTGCTAGAGCAGTTGAAACAGGACTGCAAGTTTTTCTGTAAGTGTCTCGCCTCCAAGTTTGTGGATGTCTGCCTGGATTCCATCAGCTCCATGATTTTCCAGATGTTGTCTGTAAAAGTCAATTTGTGAAACCATTGTGATAAATAGAGCATTTGCTCATATAGGAACAAATGTTCTATTTATCACAATGCTTTCAGACTACAAAATTCTAAAATTTTCCCTTTCTCTAGTTAATGCTCCTTTTCGGTAGATTAAATCAAAGAGGTATCTAAAATAGCTTATGATGTAATGGGTTAAGGATCTCTTCATTGGCGGGGAGAGCAGCCAGGGCTACGTTCTCTGTCAGTTGTGGAAGAGATGTCAGATTCCATATTTTAGAGGGAGTGGATATGTTCTGCCAAACGACAAAGGATTTCGCTTTTGTCTGTGAGGAGGGTTTGGTTCAAATCCTTGATCGGTGTTGCGCTCGTTGACCTTGAATCAAACACAGCACGGAGACCGTCATGAAAAGACTTCATGTTATGGGCATCAGCAGCGGCTTGTAGGTCTTCCGATTTATTCTCCCACCAGGCATTCTTCATTTCACGCAGCCTCTGCTGAACAAGTTGTTTGGCTTAGTGATATTTGTCCTTGTTTTGCTGGGTTTACCTTTCCAGAAGGTGATCTTGGTGGCTTCTGTGTAGTGCATCCAGGAGTACTTGGATCTCTTGGTCACTCTCACCAAACCAGTATCTGTGACTACGTTGGGCATGGCCCAGAGTCTATGCAGCAGCAGTAAAGACAACATTTGCCAATGCCAATCTTACTCAAAGCTTCCAGTGGGTGTTGATTTGAGAAGAGCTTTTTTTTTTAATGTTCTGCTGTAGTACGTCTGCATTGGGAGGTAGGCTTGAGAGGTTTAGCTTCTTTGATGGTTTCTGCCTGACTGGTTGACACTTCTTTGCAAGTCTGACGTTCATCTTGCATCTTACGAGGCGGTGATCTGACCAGCATTCAGCTCCTCTCATGCATCATGTCTGTCGTGCTGTCGTCCCATCACATAATCCAGCATGTGTCATTGTTTGGAGCGGGGATGCAGCCAAGTGTTTTTGAATTTGTCTTAACACATTACCCCCTAGTGACGCATTTTTGCGAGTCTATAAAATTCACTTATTGAAACCATTATGATAAATAGAGCATTTGCTCCATAGGAGCAACTGCTCTATTTATCACAACGGTTTCAAGACTACATAATTCTAAAACTGTCCTTTTCTGTAGTTAATGCTCCGTTTCGGTAGATGTATTCAAGGAGAATGGGTCTAAAAATAGCCTAGGAGGTAATGAGTTATCCGACTATGAAAACGATGTCTAACCATGGATCTGTAAGGCATGTCGTAGCTTAATAAAGGTAAAAAATAATGCAGAAATCTCCTTTAAGACGTTTCTGCATTATGTTTGACCTGTATTAAGCAACCCCCTATTTTAAAGATCCATGTGTTCAACTAATATAAAGCCGCTTAAGACAGGTTTAACTGTATAAGCCATTGCCATCGATGGGTCCAACAAAACAGTGTATATCCTGATCAGAGGACTCCTCTGGTGTCGGTGTTCACGGTTTGCCTATTTACACTGGACACTAATGAGTTTCCATACAGATGTTATCCCTTTACCTCTTGAATTACAGTAGGCCATCAAAATGTGGTCTAATTATGGGACTGTAGGGCAGGTTGTAGCTTAATACAGGTCAACATTAATGTAGAAAGCTCATATAGGATCTTTCTGCATTACTTCTGCCATCTGACCTGAGTCCACCCAGTTTGCAAAGGTGTAAAATGCATCTGTATTAATTAATCATATATTAACACTTTCGCTGCCATTGTTGTATCTGTGATTACCTATGCAAACAGTTTGGATCAGGATTCATACTGTTTGGTATTGTGACAATGGTTTTTGAAACAAAAATGAAGAAAAATAAAAACAATAAAAATGCAGACTACAAAATTTGGTAGCGACAGTGTTAAGCATTTAACCCTCGATCGTTACCACTAACGACGAATTTCGTAATTCGTGCTCTCAGGACCCTCCTAACTAAAGGACCTAAATATAGATTACCTTCCCTTATTGATTTTGACGCTTGTCGAACTCATATTGCGGAAGCTATTCAAGAATTCTGCATCAAATGGTGTCGACGAGAACATGCTGATGTTAATGCCCTTTCGGATTGGAAGAAATGTATTTTCGATATTATTGATACACGAATAACTTTTTACAAATCAATTTACCATCTTTTACCACCTCGACCTAGAGTTACATTTCGCTACTTGAAGAAAAACATTTCTAATTTTCATTCAGATTATGTTCTTGTTCCTGCTGACAAGGCATCAAACAATGTAATCATTATTTGAAGATTGTATTATGTTGATGTTTTAAAGAAGCTAACATAAAACAACATAAACTTTCTACTTTGTACTGGATTCCGAAACTACATAAAAACCCTTATAAGTCGCGTTTTATTGCCAACTCTAGCTGTTGTACCACTACTAAATTATCTATACTTTTGACGTCCTGTCTTACTACGATCAAAGAACATGTTAAACGCTACTGTGATAAAATATATGAAAATTCTGGTATTAATGTTTTTTGGTCCATAAAAAATTCAAATGATGTTTTAACAAAACTTGAAAATGAACAGTATAACATTTCTTTACTGAGCTCTTATGATTTCTCTACACTCTATACTACTCTACCTCACCATCTTATAAAGGATAGACTTATTAAATTAATAGAAAAAACCTTTGCCAGAGAAAACAAAATGTTCATTGCTTGTAATGTTCAACGTTCATTCTTTTCGAATTCAGAAGTTGAACATTACACAATGTGGACTTGCCTTGATGTTTGTAGATCTCTTACCTTTCTTTTAGATAATATATTTGTGCGTTATGGAGATACCATATATCGTCAAGTTGTTGGTATACCCATGGGTACAAATTGTGCCCCTCTTGTTGCAGATTTGTTTTTGTATTGCTACGAGAGGGATTTTATGCTTAGCTTAAAACCTGATACACAGACCGATATTGTGAATGCTTTTAATAAAACTTCAAGGTATTTAGACGATATTTTGAATTTAGATAATCCTTATTTTGATACTATGGTTTCTTCAATCTACCCAAAAGAACTGTCTTTAAACAAAGCTAATCAATCTGACATTAATGCTTCATTTTTAGATTTGAATCTTTCAATTACAAATGATAAAGTTTCGTCCAAAGTATACGATAAAAGAGAAGATTTTAATTTTAAAATTGTTAATTATCCTTTTCTAGATGGGGATGTGCCACGTTCTACATCTTATGGTGTTTATATTTCTCAACTTATTAGGTTTGCCCGAGCCTGTTCTTTGCTTGAAGATTTTAACAGACGTAATTTAGTTATAACTGATAAACTTCTTAAGCAAGGTTACAGATATCACAAACTTCGGAAAACCTTTTCTAAATTTTATTATCGAAATTTACCTCTCATTAGTAAATATAATTGCAATCTACGGACGTTACTGCGACAAGGCATTTCTCAACCAGAATTTTATGGGGATGTTATCTACAAACTTAGGAAAATTCGGGGTCATATCCATTTTCATGATTTGTTTATAAAACGCATTAAAAAATTTAAAAAGAAAGGTTATGATCCTATTATATTGCAACACACTGCATGTTTGGTTATCGATCCTTTTACAGTCGGTAGCTACGCTTCCCTCTTTGCTTGCGCGATGACAGGCCGAGGGTAGTACTCTATGATGGTATACTCTTAAACTTGGATACAGGAGGAGCTTACCAGACTCATGTATTATTTTTTCCCTGTCGTGCTCTTAACGGCTTACCTGCAGGTGCTCTGACTTCAGCAAAGCCATTGAGTACATATTTGACGGATTGTCACAGTTATTATGCTATGTTTTACATGTTGTCCTGTGTTCACCGTCGTCTATGTTGTGGGTAAGTCCAGCGGGGATACCTTTATTTACAATATTTGTAAAGCTAGGGTGACTTTGAGAGAAGTGTGAGGTTAGGACGTCCGTAAACCGGTTTAAACCCCCAGTGGTGTTTTTGCTGCTGACCGTGCCAAGGCGGTACTCTCTTTGTCACCCTTCCTTTTGTTTGCTTTGTGCTTGTGGTTTGTTCATGTTGTGGAACGTTTGTCCCTGTTTCTTGTGTGTCTTTTGGTGTTTTCTGTGTTCATTTCGTGTGTGCGTGTGCGTTTGGGTGTGTGGTTGTGTGTGTGTGTGTGTCATGCTGTCTATCGGTGTTTTGGTGGTGGTTGCGTCTTGCATGTGGCTTTGCCTGCTTGACTTTACTACTTTTCTATTATAAAAAGGAATAATAATAAAAACAAATAAATGAATAGTAACTTTTATAAGGTAATAAGGTGCGTCGCTTGATAGTTTATGGTCTACGTGACAAAAATATAGAAACAACACGTATTCAAAAAAAAATATACAAAAACACGCATACAGAAATAGTATACATTTTTTTTTAAAAAAACAAAAAACCCCAACAAACTAGACGCGTGTCATCATCTATCTTAACACGTATCGTGCTGAAATAATGTCTGCTAAACCCTCACCCATATCAATGTTTACTGTCGATGAGTGGAAGCTATTCGAGAAACTATTGCCCGACTGTCAAACACCGCAGATCCAGACGAAACACCAAGAAACCCGATGGCTCAACTGGATAAAAACTGTTTGCCAATGATAGGTTGCTGAGCATTTTAATTAACCCTTTCCCTCATATAAACGTGTTTTCACGCATCTGCAAACAGCATACCCAGATCAGACGGCTCCTATAGGAGCCGTCTGATCAGGGTCTGCTCGGTTTGCTAATGGAATTTGATTCTTTAGTTTCTAAAATGGCTGCAATGTTCCATCTTCCATGTTTCATTAATCATTGTAACTATTTTGTCCATGAATATTCAGTAGGTATTGAAATTTGTGATAAATATAGAACAGGGAAAGGGTTGACCTATTATGTGATGAATAGTTATTAAAAAAGATGAAGGTATGAATATTACATGCAATTAAGTGCATTTTATATTAGCATCATGATTTGGTTGGTTTGTGTATGTGTTTTACGTCGCTTTAACAGTATATCAGTGATATCAAGACGTCCTGCCCAGCTAATTACATGTGGAACAAGTCTGTGTGTACTAATGGCGTCATTACCAAGGGAATATATTATCCTGACAGCCACTGTAGAATCAGATCTATATTGGTTCATAAGGAACTGTATAGGAAGACTTATAAGCGACACTTACTGTATAGAAGGACTCAAAGGGTGACACGCTCTATGTAGGAAGGCTCAAAAAGCGAATGTACTGTTTAATCCTTTCGGCGCCAAATTTCTAATTGTCGTCTGCAAACCGATTTTGTTAAATCATTCGGTAAAATAAGGAAATGAGAGCAATAAATGCAAATTCAAAGGAATAAAGCACAGCTATAGAAATAGAACTTGAGACAAAAAGTGAAGTCCCTGATCAGACGCCGTCTTGAAAAGGCGGCGCCTGATCTGGGACTGCACTATTTGTCGTGGTGCATTTATGCGACATTGGCAGTGAAAGGGTGTAGAAGCTTAAAAAGCGACATGTACTGTTTAGGAAGACTTAAAAACGACAATTGTTGTATAGGAAGACTCCAAAAGTGACAAGTACTATTTAAGAATGGAAAAGTAGTAAAGTCAAGCAGGCAAAGCCACATGCAAGACGCAACCACCACCAATACACCGATAGACAGCATGACACACACACACAACCACACACCCAAACGCACACACTGACACGAAATGAACACAGAAAACACCAAAAGACACACAAGAACCAGGGACAAACGTTCCACAACATGAACAAACCACAAGCACAAAGACGCAAGGCAAACAAAAAGAAGGGTGACAAAGAGAGTACCGCCTTGGCACGGTCAGCAGCAAAAACACCACTGGGGGTTTAAACCGGTTTACGGACGTCCTAACCTCACACTTCTCTCAAAGTCACCCTAGCTTTACAAATATTGTAAATAAAGGTATCCCCGCTGGACTTACCCACAACATAGACGACGGTGAACACAGGACAACATGTAAAACATAGCATAATAACTGTGACAATCCATCAAATATGTACTCAATGACTTTGCTGAAGTCAGAGCACCTGCAGGTAAGCCGTTAAGGGCACGACAGGGAAAAAGTAATACACGAGTCTGGTAAGCTCCTCCTGTATCCAAGTTTAAGAGTATGCCATCATAGAGTACTACCCTCGGCCTGTCATCGCGCAAGCAAAGAGGGAAGCGTAGCTACCGACTGTAAAAGGGTCGATAACCAAACATGCAGTGTGTTGCAATATAATAGGATCATAACCTTTCTTTTTAAATGTTTTAATGCGTTTTATAAACAAATCATGAAAATGGACATGACCCCGAATTTTCCTAAGTTTGTAGATAACATCCCCATAAAATTCTGGTTGAGAAATGCCTTGTCGCAGTAACGTCCATAGATTGCAATTATATTTACTAATGAGAGGTAAGTTTCGATAATAAAATTTAGAAAAGGTTTTCCGAAGTTTGTGATATCTGTAACCTTGCTTAAGAAGTTTATTAGTTAGCCTAAAAGCGACAAGTACTGTTTAGGAAGATTCCAAAACGACTCATACTGTATAGACAGCCTCAAAAGGCAACACATGCTGTACAGGAAGATTCGACAAAAAGACACGTACTGTATAAGAAGACTCAAAAAGCGAACCATACACTATAGGAAGTCTAAAAGAGCGACACTTACTGCATAGGAAGACTCAAAAGTGAACTTTCTGTATAGATAACCCGTAAAACGACATTTAGTGTATAGGAAGGCTAAAAAAGCGACATGCAAATTATAATTGTATAGGAAGACTAAAAAAGTAGTAGTAGTAATAGTAATAGTAGTAGTAGTAATAGTAGTAGTAGTATTAGTAGTAGTAGTAGTTATAGTAGTAGTAGTAGTAGTAGTGGTAATAGTAGTAGTAATAGTAGTAGTAGTATTAGTAGTAGTAGTAGTAGTAGTAGTAGTAGTGGTAGTAGTAGTAGTAGTAGTAGTAGTAGTAGTAACTATAATGATATAATAATAATAATGATAATAATAATAATAATAATAATAATAATAATAATTTCTGATGTGGCAATAGTAATACTACGAGATATAGAACTGTAACTGTCAACTAATAACACATTAACGATGTACTTTTCAGGCGTCCTCAGGTCATTATGCCCCTGACAGTTGAATCTGACAATGACACCTTTAATGTCGTACAGCTTCCGAATGATCGTAACCAGTTTCTCGTCCAGGGTTTATGCGGGTAAGAACAATTAATGCTTCATGGAAAGCCTGTTTATAATCAGGTTGCACTTTCTGTGCCAATATGCTATGTTATTTGCCAACGGTTTGGATCTAGATGACATCGTCTATTTTAGATAATAACTGCATGTGAGCACAGGCGGACATTTGAGAATTTCAAAAGCAAACAGAGCAGACCCTGATAAAACGGCTTATGTAGGAGTATATATTAGCTTGTATAATATATATTTGTAATGAACACGAATGTAAGATTCTTTTTGTGAAATAACCTTGATCTGGTTCTACTCTGTTTGCAAAGTGCGTGACAAAACCTTTATATGAGGGAGAGGATTAAACATGTTACAGCCCTATACTTGTTACTGCTCATTGGAATCGTAGCCAAGATGCGACTCTATAGAGTAGTCACAACTAAAGACCAACTGCAATAAAACAAAAACACACACACTCTACAACATTCAAACTCTTATAGATATTAACCCTTTCCCTTATAAGCTATTTTTAGATCCACTTTGAATAAATCTACCGAAAAGGAGCATAAGCTAGAGAAAAGGAAAATTTAGAATTTTGTAGTTTGAAACCATTGTGATAAATAGAGCATTTGCTCCTATGGGAGCAAAGCTCTATTTATCACAATGGTTTCAACAGGTGATTTAACAGAGCCATAGGACGGCGTAGTTATGAAGGAAAGGGTTAAACAGTGATATAATAGTATATAACACTTTTTAAACCTTTATCGTATGATAATCATGTAATATATAATTACATCATGAATATTTATAAGTTACACTGTTATAACGGGTTTTTACCATGGCAGGAACAGTACAGTAAAACGCCTCTAAACCGGAGTTTGCTGTGTTTTCTTGTGTTGCTGTTCGGGCTGCTGTTTGTTCTGTATGTGGTGTCTAGTAAGGAAGAATTTAGATACTTTCAGGCAGGTGAGCTTTCTGTATGACTTCCACCTTGCATTAAACAGCCATCTGTCTCCAAGAGCGATATTCATACTAAATGTAACGTCCGGTTTAGAGAGGTTTTACTGTAGAATGGTATTTGTATAAGTACATACGCAAACAGAGCAGACCCTATTCAGGCTGCTCCAATTGGAGTCGCTCAATCTGCGTCTACACTGTGTACAAAAGCATGAACATGTGTTTTATCAGGTGTATGATTCATCTTTCTTGTATATATTTCAGTCGAACTAGGACGTCGACTTGTCGTTCCTGCGAAGCCGAAAATAACTTCCAGTGGGTGCTGGTTTATGATCCCAAGGCCGCTTCAAACCCACCTGTTGCATTTGTCCCAGTGAAATTTCGCCATTACTGCAGATGTGTAAACCGCGGGCGGCGAATTCTTCCAGGATGACTTTATTCTGTGTTTTACTTTTTCATGGAAGACGTTTGGCCTGACTTCAAGTAATTGCAAACATTTGTTATGTTCTATAATAAGAATAGAATATATTGATCATTTAGTGAGATATCGACGTACTTTGACAGTTGCCATGTTTAACCCTTTACTCCATGAATATTCATGTAAGTAATAATGACACCATGAATATCAATTGGATTAACCCTTTCGCTGCCAAACTCTGTCGTCTGCTAACTTTGTCGTCTGCTACAAATTTTCATTCTTTTGATTTTCTTCATTTTTGTTTCAAAAAACATAGTAACAGTAACAAACAGTTTGGATCCTGATGAGACGCCGAGTTACTCGGCGTCTCATCTGGATCCAAACTGTTTGCATAGGTAATCACAGATCCGGCATTGGCAGCGAAAGGGTTAATTGTTATAGTTGCACATAGACACGGGAATATTTGGCCACGGCAGAAACTGTATAATCCGTTCTATATTATTATCATAAACAAACAGAGCAGACCCTGATCAGACGGCCCCTAATAGGAGCCGTCTGAGCTGGGTCTACTCTGTTTGCAAAGGTGTAAAAATGCGTATTTATGGAGTAAAGGGTTAATGAGAAACACTGGCTGATAATCGAATCTGCGGTGGCCCTTTACCTGATAGAGACCCCCTTTTTTCACGCCTTTGCAAGCAGAGTACATCTAGATCAGACGGCTTCTATTGAAATCGCCTGATCAAGGTCTGTTCTGTTTGCTATTGATCTGATTCTAGAGCTTCTGTCCTGATAAAAAATCAGTTGTTCGGTTGCCATTATAAATTTTTTTATGAGCATTCACGAAGTCCTGAATTCTTGAGGTGAAAGGTTAAATGAGCTCCAGTAGTTTGACACACCATGCGTACCTTACCAGGAAACAGAGGTAGAACTGGTTACAAAGTGCAAACGTTGTCATCGGCTTTGTCATTGCCATTTTATTACTTTTGTTGGAAAAAATCACAGTAACAACCAGTTTGGGATCCTGTTGAGACATCGCGTTACATGGCGTCTCATCTGGGTCCAAACCGTTTGCATATGTAATTACAAATGCGACATGCAGCGAAACCCTTCCCCTGTTCTGTATATTAGACAAATTTCAATACCTACTGAATATTCATTAGCATAATAGTTATTATGAAATTTGGAAGGTGGAACATTTTAGACATTTTGGGAAGCAAAGAAACACATCTATCAAATTCTATCAGCAAACAGAGCAGACCCTAATCAGACGGCTCCCCTAAGAGCCGTCTGATCTGGGTCTACTCTGTTTGCAAATGCGTGAGAACACATTTGTATGAGGGAAAGGGTTAAACAACCAACTAGCTTGAAAACACGTGTCTTTGCTGAAAGGTTGCTATAGAGATGGCTCACTGTACAAATGACCTCTGACCCTCTACTTAAATTATAGTCGTATATATTATTTTTTCACAAACTAGACTTTAGCATGTTAAAGATTATACATTTTTTTCAATGTAAATCAAATTTGTATGTATCATTTGTAATTAGTTCATGTACATTAAATGGAAAAAAGAGTATTTCCTTCGTGTTTTATACATTGTTTTATTCAATAGTTTTTGTATTAAAGGGTTAAAGCCCCATTATGTTTTAATATGTGAATTAATGCCTGTGCTCTGTTAGCTCTCATGTCGGTAGACATAGGGGTTTGCATAGAAAATAACATCATCTTACGTTTTATTTGCTAAAAAAACCAGACGAAAATATCACGGAACAAGCAGAAGAATCTGCCAGTGAAATACGTCATGAACTGTTATTTACATAGAAATTATGTTCTATTTTTAAATCTATTGATAGGCGCGACCAAACAACTAAAGAGAAACTAGAACTGAAAAAAATGCAAGCAACTGGTCCCATACTCCCCACGTTTCTTGGTTTAACCCTTTCCCTCATATTGACGACTTTTGACGACTCTGTAAAAGTCACTTTGTGAAACCATAGTGATAAATAGAGCATTTGCTCCTATAGGAGCAAATGCTCTATTTATCACAATGGTTTCAAACTACAAAATTCTAAACTTTTCCTTTTCTCTAATTAATGCTCCTTTTCGGTAGATTAATTCAAAGAGGTTGTATCTAAAAATAGCCTATGAGGTAATGGGTTAAGCGGGCGATGTGTCTCGACTGGAATCACCGTCTTAAGTTATTATATATTCTTCTCTGATATCAGTTTTGAATGCAGATGCCGCTGTTAATAGTCATTTTTGTTTACTTTCTTTGTAAGTAGACGTCACGTGACGAAGACGTTACAGTAAATCATTTGCAATTAGTGAACGATCTGATAAACTAGGGATCCCAATACTAAACCCGTTAATTCCTTCGAAATGACACAGTTTTCGAGCACCTTGTTTGATAGTGTTTAAAAACCATCTTTTGTCAAAAATTGACCTTTTCTGAAATATAATAATAATAATAGGAGAAGTGTGGACATCGAAGATGGCAATTATTGTCCTCCCAATTTGACCTGAGACTCGAATTATTTTCGGCTTGTTTATCGGGAGTGTTCGTAATACTCTAAGACAAAAAATAGCAAACCAAAAGCCGGTAATAATCATGTTCCATGAGGATTGTATTCTTATAGCGCATTCTTAAACCTTCGTAAATTTATCCGAAGTTACCGACGATAATAAACGGAATATGCATGAATCCCAGGTCAAATTGGGAGGACAAAAGCAAATCCATGGAAGTTTAGTTGTTATTTACTTGAGATAAAAACAATGCTGATATTGTGACAATTCTGATAAAGACAAAGCTGATTAGTGTTTGTCATTCGATGTTTTAGTTGACAATGACGTAAATGGTTTTAATAGTCCTCATCTAATTATTCATGACTTAACCCTTCTCTTGCTGAATTTTAAAATACATTTCCCCTTCTTTACCCATGCCCTGTTGTATAATTACATATATCTTCACTGTGTACAAGTATTTCGCTGTGCAATCATTGCTGTGGAGTGCACTGGTTGCACAATCAACTTGTAAATAGTGCAGACCATGATGAGACAGCTCCTGCAGGAGCTGTCTCATCTGGGTCTTCACTATTTACAGGTAGGTATATTGACGTGAATAGCAAGAGAAGGGTTAACCTATAGTTGCAAACATTTTGAATCCAGATGAGACACCGAGTGTTCGGTGGAATCATTCTCAAGTATCTGATTGGTCAGATTCTGAGCAAGCTCAGAATCTGACCAATCAGATGCTTGAGAATGATCTCATGTTCAAGCAACAAGTTTTATAGCCATTGGGACCAGGATACAATCTGTTTGGCGCTCGGTCAGTAGTCTCTCAAAAACCTGATCGGAAACAGTCAATACTACAGTACACCAAATCCAAGTTTTAGCAGACAATATTTTTTCACTGCGGAATAAATGTTAATAGGTGCGATGGAGAGACAATAACGTCGTTTCTTTAGTGTGTTCACGAGGAATAATGATGATAAGTCTAAGGAAGACAATACATGTACTGATAAAATTATGCTGAAGGGAGACAATACTGAAACACTCTGGTCTTATTTATTACATGTATATATAAGGGGAACAATACTGACACATTGTTTTCGCCTTAAATGCACACAGGAGACACTGTTGATAAAGTACGTTTTCATTTATTATGCACATGCGAGACACTACAGATAAAGTATGTTCTCATATGGTATGCACAAGGGAAGCAATACTGAAAAATATTGCACAACAGAGATACAATGCTGGTAAATTTTTCTGCATTTAGTAAGTCCAAAGGAGGCAATGTCAATACGTTTTGTCACTTCTAAGTTCATGCAATACCATAGTGGTGTGTTTTGTAATTTAGTAAGTCCTACAGTGACAATAGACAGTTCTCAGTTAGTTCATATGGGTTTGATCTCCTTTTTGGCATACAATTTTATCTCATAGACCAGTTAGCCAAGTATATATACAGTGCTCCCTCCCTACAACGACACCCTTTGGGATACGAATGTTGTATGTGTTGTTCAGAGGGAGTTGTTATAGAGAGGGAAAATCAAACATAATTAGCTTGTTTGCAGATCCCCAGATAAGGTGTATTTCGAGAACTAAAACCGTTATGCCTCCATCAAACCCTATGTTGTGACCACTCTTTAGAATCGTCACAAAGTGACGATTCTAAAGAGTGGTCACAACATAGGGTTTGATGGAAGCATAAAGAAAATACGATGGAAAAAGTTGTTTCTGGAGCCTTGTTGTTTCGGAAACAGTGACATGCGTTGTTGTAAGGAGGAAATCGTTATTGAGAGGGTCGTTGTGGGGAGGGAGCACTGTACACAGACATACCTGTCAACAGCATGTTGTTGATCTGGATAGTGTTTCATTCTTTAGGTTTTAGTACCACTGTCACGACATACATCAATGCAAATATAATAATTATATAATAATAATATTATGTAATATAATATAATATAATAAATATAATCTATAATATAATATGATAATCTAATATAAAATATAGTTATCAGTGTTTGCACAAATCATGTTATCACATGGTGTGGTGTCCGGTGTAATCAAAATTGTTTTCAATTTCAACCAGTTTGCCTGAGCAAACAAAAACCATGCTAATCTTTTCTTAACATTAATGCCGTTAGTTTTGGCTTATTAGTTTATTATAGTCTTGTGATTATTTATCAAATAAGCAACTAGGTTGCAGTTATATTCCAAGATGTAAGATTGAAATGTTTAAAAATGCAATGGCGGGGTTTTGTTGGCTTGGACGTTAATTAATCACCTTTACACTGGTTCCAATTACAAAAAAGTCATTTTCATCATAAGTTGTATGAATTAATATTCATATTTCTATGTTTACAAGGCATATTAACAGTTTATTTCTTTTCAGGAACATTGCTTTGATGTGTATCCTTTAATTTTTCATCTATATTTAAGCAGGTACAGTAAGTCCCTCTAAATCGGAATTCTAGTACAGAAGAATTTCGTTACTTTTGGGCAGGTGGCTGCTTAATGCAGCTTGAAAATCACACAGAAAGCTCCTATACAGGAGCTTTTTACATGAATTTCACCCTACATTAAGCTGCCACCTGTCTCCAAGACCGACATTTATACTAACTTTAACGTCTGGTTTATAGAGGTTCTGTTGTACAGAAGAATGAACCGGTAGAAAAACTGGGTCCATGCTTATAAAGCTTTTAGTTGAGCCTGAGATCGTTCTCAAGCTTTTGATTGGTCAGATTTGAGCCAAAGGCTCAAATCTGACCAATCAAAAGCTTGAGAACTCAAATCTGACCAATCAAAAGCTTGAGAACGAAACTCAGACTCAACTATGCAGCTGGAAGGCTTCTTCAAATCCAAATGCCCAGACTGAGATTTAAACCACAGTGATGAGGGGCTAACTACTCGACCACGGATGTCCTACAAATCCCAAGTGCATCGATGTAGACATGTCTTCAGCAAAGAAATGAAGTGCAGTTATCAAACATTTATATTAACCATTATCTCACTATTCGTCATCTTGCTTGAATGTGCAAACATGCAGCGTTTGTTGGTGTTTGAGATTTCATCTATCTCTTTCTCACTCTCTCTCTCTCTATTTCGTGTGTGTGTGTGCGTGCGTGTGTGTGCGTGTGTGTGCGTGTGCATGCGTGCGTGCACGCGTGTGTGTGTGTGTGTGTGTGTATGTGTGTGCGCGCACGCGGTTGTGTATGTATGACTTGTTTTATCGGTGTTTTGGTGGTAGTTCCGTCTTCCTGCTTGACTTTACTATTTTCATCTTTCCACAAGTCTGCAAACATGCTGTTTGCTACAAGTGCACAGCCATATGCACTGGGGGCCAACTACGCATTATTATCAAATGTTTTGCTATGACAATTTATATGGGTATTATAATAGATTTGTTTTCCTACGAAGCCAGTGTATCAATTTGGAAATGTTTTCCTACGAAAACAAAGTTGCCTTCGTAGGAAAACAAATCTATTGTAATATAAATTGTCGTAGCAAAACATGTTGATAATAATACGTAGTTGGCCCCCAGTGATATATACGATTATGTATTGAGTTTGAAAACAACAATCTTCATTTCTTGTAAGATTATATTTAAGAGAAAAACAAACCACAACGGCCATACAATTCATAGTACTTGTACTATAGAGTTTTAATAGCGATACAAATAAATACATAAAGATCTGTGTTGATAGACTTGGGGGGAGTTTACCCTTTTCCTATTCTATATTTATTCCAAATGTCAATAACTACTGAATATTCATGGACAAAATAGTTATAATGAAATATGGAAGGAGCAAAATTGTAGCCATTTTAGAAAGTAAAGAAACGGATCTTTCGAATTCCACTAGCAAACAGAGCAGACCCTGATCAGACGGCTCCTATAGGAGCCGTCTGATCTGGATCTAATCTGTTTGCAAATGCATGAAAAGACGTTTATTTAAAGGAGAGGGTTAACACGAAGGGTGGTTGTAAATTGCTAGTTGGTCATACTCGGGTCTTCCTTACACCTAAAAGTTTGTCTACCATGGCTTTTTTCTAGTTTTCAGGCAATGTGAAACGTTTCAAATTCATATGAAATTGTCAGAATGCAGTTTAAGAGAGTTTATTCCCTAGTTCATGTCACCCAAAGCTAGAGCAGAACCAGTGATAGAAACACGACGAGTAATTAAATTACATGTAATACGGTTTCACCATGCACATTCGAAGCACAATATACAACATGTATGTATCAATATTTACATACATTCTCAATATTCATTTGATCATGCAATAATGGTGTATAATTACTTTTAGTAATTAGCCTTTATCTTTCTAATCGAGATCCGACGTGCACTTGCAGAATGGGGTGGGGGTGGGGGGTGTGGTGGGGGTGTGTGGGGGGGGGGGGGGTGCACTGTCTGTCATACAAATCTGTCTAGTAAGCCTAAGCCTTTTATACGGAATGGACTATATGGTTGAACATTGATGGGCTAGTCCACTCTCATTTAATTCAAAGTTGAAAGGTTTAACCCTTTCCTCCGCTTTTTCACGCATTTGAAAACAGAGTATATCCAGATCAGACGGCTCCTATAGGACCATACCATGTTCGTAAATGAAATATGTTCAAATATAACTTCTTTAATTCTCCACCAAACTCTATGTTGTGACGACTATTTAAAATCGTTTCTATATGGTCACAACATAGAGTTTGGTGGAGAAATGACGATTTTAGTATTTGACTACGCACCTTTATCTGTGGCTCTGAGTTAGGTTTTACGGCAACACACCACTACATAGGTTATATGACACCGAAGCGGTAGAAAATTTGTTGTCGGAAACTTAGCACCAGCTGAAGAATCAGAGACGCAGAAACTCCAGTTTACGTTAAGCCCTTATAAAATATAGTAGCCTTTTACGATCATGCAAAGGATGAGCAGTAGTATCCATTTTATTACCCCTACGGCACGCCCTAGTACCACATGGGACCATCGGCAAAATATTTTGTTTTCAGTAAGGTCTATTAAATGAAAACATAATTGCTGAATAGTAATGCGATTACATTTGAAAAATGAGACTTAAATTATTTAAGAACACGAGTGAAGATAAAACATAAAATGGTGTACGCGTTTCGTGAGTTTTAGATCAAGATACACAGCCAATCTTAAACAATTCTGCATCATAATTATAGTTTACTCTAAGAGCCATTAAACATTAAAGATAAAACATAACATGGTGTGTGCCTTTCGTGAGTTTCAGATCAAGATGCACAACACATTTCTGATATTTCTATATCCTAATGATATGTTGCCTCAAGAGCCATTAAACAAGTGATATCAATTGATGGATAGAGAGCTGTTTAACCCTTTAAATGCGGAAACCAAGTGCACTGTCATTTGCAAATAGTGTAGCCCAGATCAGGGTCCATGCATATAAAACATTTAGTTGAGTCTGAGTTCGTTCTCAAATTAAAAGCTTGAGAACTCAAATCTGACCAATCAAAAGTTTGAGAACGAACTCAGACTCAACTAAAAAGCTTTATAAGCATGGACCCAGATGATTCCTAGAGATGCACTCTGACTAGGGTGTGTACTGATTGTCATTCAAAATTCTCTCACGAAGTTTACATTTTCGTACTGGATGGACTCTAGCAACAAACAATGATGGGCTGTTAACACTCCATCGCCGATATAGAATGCTATCACAATTTGAAATGAACTACCAAAATGGTAATACGCGTGATTTGCTCCCATGGCTTTACGTGATTTCATTTCCACCCAGGTTATCCCACTACAAATGATTATTTTATCGGTTTTACGTCGCTTTAACAGTATGTCAGACATATCACGACGCCCACTTAAATATAGGTGGATTATGACCTAAGAGGTCCTTCTGTGTACGGAACCAATTACATTGTTTCGTGCACAGAAAAGCATCCGGGTAAAACCACCGATTTCCCGCAAGCCAGCTGGAAGGTTTCCTCGCATAAAAGGCCAGATAGCTAGACCGGGATTCGAACCTCAGCGGTGAGGGGCTAAGCGATTGTCAGTCGAAAACCATAACTACTAGGCCACGGAGGCTCCGTATTACAAAAGAAGTATTTAGTAGATCAGTCCTGCTGTAAGAAAATCAACCTTTAGGCCTTACCAACAGTGTAAATTGATACTAAATTCATATCAGTTGCCACATTAAAACGCAGCATCTGAACAGTTCTACAAGCAAGCCAGGAAACTGTGCAAAAACTGGCCAGTCGCAGTTTCTGCCAACATTCTACATGACCGACATTGTATATATAGAGACGGTGTGTGTATACATGAGGCAGATATATGGTGATGCCACACTATGATAGAATGCTGTAGACATATGGTATAATATCACACACAGTCACATTATACACCGATACCGTACCGATCTGTCATATTTAACTATTTGTATGCGGGAGACGCAAGTACTGACAATAGCAAACAATGTAGACCTAGATCAGAGCGGCCTGAGCCCTCTGACCAGGGACTGCACTGCTTGTTATTCAAAATCATCTAGCAAGTATAAACCATTCATACTGACGGGACTTTGTAGTTAACCCTTTCCTTCATATAAACGCATTTGCAATCAGAGTAGACCCAGATCAGACGGCTCCTATAGGAGCCGTCTGATCAGGGTCTGCTCTGTTTGCTAATGAATATGTTGCTTTACTTTCTAAAATGGCTACAATACTCCATCTTCAATATTTAATTATAACTATTTTGTCCATTAATGTTCATTAGGTATTGGAATTTGAATTAAACATAGAATAGGGAAAGAGTTAAGTCTTTTGGCGCCAAATTTAAAAGTGTCGTCTGCAATAATAATTTCATATTAAATATAGTTCTAAACTAAATAATAAAGGTATATTAGTAAAACATTTGTTTTTAAAAACCTGTATGCTTGGGCTAAAATAATACAAAAAACAGTGAAGTCCCAGGTCAGATGCCGCATTGAAAAGGTGGCATCTGACCTGGGACTGCACTGTTTTCAATGGTGCCAACAGGCGACATTGGCGCCGAAAGAGTTAAACACTGATGAACAATTTCATCCTAAAATATCAGCATTGAAAGCGTAAATAGTACCCAGTTTATAAAGCCGAGTGTAAATAAGGAAACTATGTACTATATCCATCGTTAACGACTTTTGGTATGTAATAATGAAGCAATAGGCGATAACCGAAGTGGAAAGTACATGACGAAAGCTATAATATACATTGATGCACCAAAAATACACTAGCAACTTAAGGAAAACTGGTTAAATCTATACATATATTGATGAACGAATTCAAGAGAAGAAAAACAAAACAACAAATAACCAAAGGGAAGAACGACTTATATTATAAATAAAGGAACAATCAATAGATAGCTACATTAATAAATGAAAACTAAATACTTAATAAAGATATAATTATTAACTGAATGCATGCAAGAATAAAAATAAATATTTAAATAAATAAAAATAAAATAAATGACAAAAACAAGCGAACAAAAGAAAACAATCAAACGGACAAACAAAGGAACATCGGGAAAATTGCTCCGAAAATATGGCACTCTTTAACCCATTACCTCATGTTGACGCCTTTTGACGCCTCTGCAAAAGACACCTGCTGAAACCATTGTGATAAATAGAGCATTAGGAGCGAATGCGCTATTTATCACAATTGTTTCAAACTACAAAATTCTAAAATTTTCCTTTTCTCTAGTTAATGCTCCTTTTTGGTAGATTTATTAAAAATGGTTGGATCTAAAATAGCCTATGAGGTAATGGGTTAAGATTATCAGCCTAGACATTTACAAAAGGCAAATAAACGATTAAGTACACAAGTAACTCGTAATCAAATGAATAATCGGACTAGTTCAACAATTATACAAATTATGATGAAATAAACATTATTTACTGCTAGTTGTTCACTGCAGAATGTTTGCTTATAATAAATAAACATTATTTACTGCTAGTTGTTCACTGCAGAATGTTTGCTCATAATAAATAAACATTATTTACTGCTAGTTGTTCACTGCAGAATGTTTGCTCATAATAAATGAACATTATTTACTGCTAGTCGTTCAGAGCAGAATGTATGCTCGTTATAGTCAGACCTCTCACGGAAAGCTGTCTCGTTCCTTGCTCTGTCATTTGTCGTTTAAATTGTTAGCTGAAATTGAAGGACATGCAGACGTATGGTTCTCGGAGGTAGTTCGTCTAGAAGAACTGCTTGTCGTCTGTTGGCGTCCAGACCGGAAGCCCTTGAAACAGACAATGTCGAGCACTCGCCTTCTAAAAGTGGTGGAGCACATGATGTAGAAAAAGAAGTTCACTGCGTAATTGATCTGCTCCAGCATCTGTGCAATCTCTCTGAAGACAAAGAAGCCGTAGCTGGTCTCGTCGAAAGCGCTGACCCCTTTGGTGAAGGCAATCAAATGGACAAGCGTGATTGGAATAATCAAAATGATGTAGGCGATCATTACACCAAGGACCATGAAGCTGGCACGAATCATTTCATCGCCCCTTTTTGAATCTTTAACAGAAGATGACTTTGAAGAGAGAACGCGGCGTACTTGTATCTGTTTGTGAAGTCTGTAAATTATCTGTGGAGTAAATATCAGAAGGACGAATGTTGGGAGGAAGGAATAAAAGCTACTGCCCATGATAACAAAAATCTTATGTTTGATACTTGGAACATCTGGTTTGCAGATTCCGTCAACAACCTGGGAGGAAAACGACCACACCGAATTGTAAACGAACATAAATAGATAGTCCACAGCAATGGCAGGGAATATGACCTTTTTCCTGAGAATTGTCTTGGCCTTGAGAGGGAACACGACGGCCACAAACCTTTCGAAGCAGAGCAGTACAACCAGCCACGATGACGTCATTTTCGCTGACTTGAAAATTACGAAAAAGGCTTTACATGACGTGTCTGATAGTGCCCGTATGTCTCTACCTAATAGCTTAATGACCCAGAGTTTGTTGAAAGGCTGGGTAAATAGCAGACCGGTGTCGGAAATAGCCATAGAAATAAGAATGTACCTCGAGGTCATGTGGCGAAAATGTCTTGATGCCATCGTAAATATGGTAAGAGAATTGCCTATTATTCCGGTCACCAAGAAAAATGGCATTAGGACATACTGAATGGTGAACATAATCTCCTTTACGTCAGCAAGTGGATCTTTGTATGTAGTATCTTCGACCATGATGGCAGTTGACATATTCAGTAGTTCTTGTTGTGCAGTCGTATTTCTGGAAGCTTCTGTGGTAGAAACCATTCCAAGCAGACCAAGGATACCCGTGGTTGTTTCATTTAATGTTGACATTGTCTTGCTACCTCTGAAAAATATACAATTCAGAGTGTTTTATAAAATAAGACGTTTAAATAATTTTAAACGGACAAGTCTGCCTTCTAGTCCTGATGTTTCTCGTCTGTCCGTAACGCTACTCTTACGATACCTTAGATGGATTTCAAAATTTCTATACGGGATGGAAGTTCTTAATTTGCTCAGGTAAAACAATAGCACTTCCATCTATGCAAAGGGGTTTTGATGATGAAGGATTTGATTAAGGCATTTACACTTGACGCATGTTATGAATAAGGCCGGTGTCAACAGACACAATATGACAATATGAAATGTGGTGGATATAGATAGACGTTCGCTTTACACAGATGTATGGCCAAACTGTTTGCAACAGCAATAGACACAATATATTTGCTTCTGATAAAGGACGATATAAACCCTAATCAGATGCCTCATTAATTCACAGGAAGGCCATGACGTAAGTATAGCGATGTGTTTGCTATTCATAAATATATGTAAGGAGTATACTGTAAAACCTAACATGACAGAATTCTTTTACAAGGAGAAATAATGTAATGTCTGTAACCGCTTTTAGTTTGAGAAATCAATTTACATGTATATAATCAGCGGTCCAGATAAGATGCGTAAATTAAAACATTTTCAAAAATAACTTCTTTATTTCTCCACCAATCCCTATGTTGTGAATGCTCTTTAGAATCGTATCGAAGGGACAGATGATTCTAAAGAGTGCTCACAACATATGGTTTGGTGGAGAAATGGCGATTTTAGTAACTGAGCACCTTTATATGTTTCTCTTATATACCAATACTAGATCAACACATACACTTAGTTTCAAATCTTTAATTTCTCAACATAAAGAACTGGCAAACACCAAAGTCACATCACAGCCTCGATAAGATGTGTAAATAAAATAATG
The DNA here is from genome assembly GCA_963576725.1 of Azorinus chamasolen. Taxonomy (NCBI): domain Eukaryota; kingdom Metazoa; phylum Mollusca; class Bivalvia; order Cardiida; family Solecurtidae; genus Azorinus; species Azorinus chamasolen. The sequence goes on from OY755239.1 coordinate 82,424,766, forward strand.
TTTTTTTAAAAAGATTACAACTCCTTCGTTTTTCCATCAAATCTTATCTTGTGACCACACTTTATAGTGGTCTCTTTGAGACGATTTTACGGAGTTGTCACGATTTTTAATGGAGAAGTGACGGTTTTCGTATTTGAATACACACCTATATAATATAACTCTGATAACATATCAATATAATATAGAGCATATACACGACGTTTAGTTAAGTGTTTATGTGTAAACCATATCAATGTAATAAAGAGCATATACACGACGCTTAGTTAAGTGTTTATGTGTAAACCATATCAATGTAATATAGAGCATATACACGACGCTTAGTTAAGTGTTTATGTGTAAACCATATCATTATAATATACAACATGTACACGATACTTAGTTAAGTGTTTATGTGTAAACCATATCATTTTGTAATATACCACATGTACACGATATTTAGTTAAGTGTTAAGTCATGCTGTCTATCGGCGTTTTGGTGGTGGTTGCGTCTTGTATGTGGCTTTGCCTGCTTGACTTTACTACTTTTCCATTTATGTGTAAACCATATCATTTTGTAATATACAACATGTACACGATATTTAGTTAAGTGTTTATGTGTAAACCATATCATTGTAATATACAACATGTACACGATATTTAGTTAGGTGTTAATGTGTAAACCATATCATTTTGTAATACAGTAAAAACTCTCTTAACCGGAATTCTAGTAGAGATAATTTTAGATATTTTAGGCAGGTGACTGCTTAATACAGGGTGAAAGTCATGCAGAAAGCTCCTCTAGGAGCTTTCTGTATGACTTCCACACTGCATTAAGCTGTCACCTGTCTCCAAGACCGATATTTATACTAAATTTAACGTCCGGTTAAGAGAGGTTTTACTGTATACAACATGTACACGATATTTAGTTAAGTGTTAATCTGTAAACTCTAATGACCAACAACGTTACAAGCGACATGCAACACTCATCGTTGAAAAGCCTATTATAAATCTTTTATAAACACATGTTCATGCATTTGCAAACAGAGTAGACCCAGACCAGACGGCTAACCGTCTTACCAGGGTATGCTGTGTTTGCTTATGGAATAATATAGATCTGAGTCTACAGTTTCTGTCGGAGTCAAAACTTTATATATTAATTTTCCATTATAAACATTTAGCTAATACATAAAAAATTAACCCTTTCGCTGCCAAACTTTGTCGTCTGCTAACTTTGTCGTCTGCTACAAATTTTCATTCTTTTGATTTTCTTCATTTTTGTTTCTTAAACATAGTAACAGTAACAAACAATTTGGATCCTGATGAGACGCCGAGTTACTCGGCGTCTCATCTGGATCCAAACTGTTTGCATAGGTAATCACAGATCCGGCATTGGCAGCGAAAGGGTTAATGCTGTCATTATTTCTTACATGTATATTGAACACGGAAAGGGTTAAACCTTCTGTACTCCTAGTAATTATCGTTTGCAAATACATTCGTCTGCTTTAATTCTAAAATTACATTCTTCCTCTGTTCAAAATTAGTGTCAGTGTGACAGTTTGATTTCTGATAAGGACGCCGAGTTACTCGGGACCTCATCTGGATCCAAACTGTTCATAAATGTTATCCAAAAGTCTCCTGAATAGTGTTGAAGGTTAACATTCGTACTTCCTGATGTACAATATAGACATTCTTTAACCCTTTCGGCGCCAAATTTCTAATTGTCGTCTGCGTTCCAAGTTTGTTTGTTAAATCATTCAGTAAAATAAGGAAATGAGATAAATAAATGCAAATTTCAAAGGAATAAAGCACATATATAGAAATAGAGATTGAGACAAATAGTGAAGTCCCTGATCAGACGCCGCCTTGAAAAGGCGTCGTCTGATCTGGGACTACACTATTTGTCGTGGTGTATTTATGCGACTGCAGCGGTGAAAGGGTTAATTTTAAATGAAAATATCTCTTTTTTGTACTTACTAGGAAAATATGACGAATCTCTATTTTAGTTTCCCCAACCACACACGTTCGCCTTTTCACGTTAAAATTTATTTACTGATTTTTACAGATATACGTTTAAAACTGATAGTATGCATGATTTGAACTGAGTCTTGCTTTTATACAACATACCAAGGAATCACTTGGCAATACTCTATAATGGGCGAGGCCCGGACTGCAATACTCTATAATGAGTGAGGCCCGGACTGTCATTTGGGCGAGGCCCGGACTGTCATTTGTGCATTTCCTATGTTAACTCTTTCCCATTTGAATATCTTTTACAAGAATGCATGCCTTTAATAATGTTCATGAACCCATTCTCTCCAAGACTATATTGAGACCCATCTTCTTTTCAATCTACCGAAAAGTAGCATTTACTAGAGAAAAGGAAACTTTCACAATTATGTAGTTTTGAAACCATTTTGATAAATAGAGCATTTGCACAGTCTTTTCAAAAATGACTTTTGCAGAAGCGTAAAAAGGCGTCAGAGGACCTTTCTGCATGACTTTCATCCTACATTAATCCTTCTCTTGCTGAATTTTAAAATACATTTCTCCTTCTTTACCCATGCCCTGTTGTATAATTACATATATCTTCACTGTGTACAAGTATATCGCTGTGCAATCACTGCTCTGGAGTGCACTGGTTGCACAATCAACTTGTAAATAGTGCAGACCCTGATGAGACAGCTCCTGCAGGAGCTGTCTCATCTGGGTCTTCACTATTTAGAGGTACGTATATTGACGTGAATAGCAAGCAAAGGGTTAAGCTGTCACCTGTTTCCAAGACCGATATTTATACTATAGATTGGACGTCCGGTTTAGAGGGGTTTTACTGTATGGAGTAATGAGATCTTTGGATAAAGAAGTGGATTATACAACCCTTTCCTTCATATAAACGCATTTTAACGCATTTGCAAACAGAGTAGACCCAGATTAGACGGCTCCTCTAGGAGCCGTCTGATCAGGGTCTGCTCTGTTTGCTTATGAAATAATATAGATCTGACTCTAAAGTTTCTACCAATACCAAATATCCATACGTACATACATGCATGCCAATATAAAAAAAATCAGCTAATACATATGCATGGTGTCAGTATTTCTTTGCCGAATACTGAACAGGGGAAGGGTTAACATATGGACTAACATACGGGCCTCTTAACTCGGAAACCCCGGTCTCTTTCAATTTATTTAGCATAAGTATGATATCATTTCTCTTTTGAACCTCATGTGAACTGGTCGAAAATTGTCAGATGAATGAAAACAAAAACACTACCTTTTAACACATTGCCTGCTAAGCTCGACCTGTCACTCATTCGCAAACAGATTGGATCCAGTTGAGATGCCGAGTAACTCGGCGTCTGATCAGGATCCAAACTTTTTGACACTCGGTCAATAGTTTCTCAAATGTTTCAGCGAATCGGAACTTTTTTAAAATTTATAACGGTTCAGAGAATGAGCATATGCATTTTTTCAGCAGGCTTAATGTTAATAGATAATCTAGTCAGGTATCTAGATGAAGATTGGATTACCAACGATTGGTGGCCTTTTAATTTACTTTGAATCCTATATCTAATTATTACATCCGTTGTAATCACGAGTTTATCCCCTTTCCCTGCTCTATGCTTATTCCAAATGTCAATACCTATACTGAAAATTCAGGGACAAAAAAGTTTTAACGAAATATGGAAGGTGGAACACTGTAGCCATTTTAGAACAGATCTATCAAATTCCATTAGCAAACAGAGCATACCCTGATCAGACGGCTCCTATAGGAACCGTCTGATCTGGGTCTACTCTGCTTGCAGATACGTGAAAATGTGTTTATGTGAAGGAAAGAGTCAAACAAGAATCAATATAAATAGACTGAAATAATTAACTCTTATCCAGCAATCCGCCACTTTACTCGCATTTGTCATCAACCTGGATCAAAATGAGACTGATCACAGTCGAATTTTCAAAGTATTTTTTGTAGTTTCAGAAGAGTTTGAAATCGTCAGCATGTTTTGTCCATGTATTCCTAAATGGTTTTATTGTCTCCTCGGTATGTAGTTGAAACAAACTATTCTTTCTTTCTTTTTCTTTCTTTCTTTACAAAAGTGACATCATATTTTTAACCCTTTACTCCATGAATGTTCATGCTAGAAGTGATGACATCATGGATAGTAATAAGCTTAAATTTCAAAAATGACATATTAACACATGGAACTTTTGCCGAAGCAGAATCTATAGAATATGATCTATATATAGTCAGACGGCTGCTATAGGTCTACCCTAGGGTTTCATAATCGGCCGATTTTCATAATCGATCATCGGATATAATCGGAGAGACCACTTCGATTAATCATCGATTATACAATCGAAATGAGAAATTTAAATTTTGAGTATAAATTTAGTAACGAAAATCTTAAAATTGACAATTTATTTTAATTGCACATCTGAAGATAAATACAGTAAAACCTCTCTATAACGACCACTAAATTACATTAAGTATTTTGTGTTAAAAGCAGATGGATGCTTAAAGCAAGGTGAAAGTAAAACAGAATGAGGAGCGTTCTGTTTTACTTTCACCTTGCTTTAAGCAACCACCTGCCCAAAATACCAACTAATTAACATAATTTAGTGGTCGTTATAGAGAGGTTTTACTGTACATACATTATAAATGTAGTAAAGGGTTTTCATTCATTTTATATCAGAAACAATATAGCTATTTTACAAAGAATATAATAATAAAAATTCGATTAATCGATTATTTGATTTTATAATCGATTATCTATCGAATGGGCACATTCGATCAATCATCGGAAATAATCGATCATCGTTGAAACACTAGTCTACCCTGTTTGCAAAAGGGGCGTGAAGATATGCATGCCACCCATTGCAGTTCATACCCCATTAAACTCCCCGGAAGACGCGAATGTGTACATGTGATCCATTTCAATTAATATCCCGATCAATCAAAAGGGCTTGATGACCATAGTTTATGTCTACATGTATTTTCTTCTACTTGTTGTACTGTTTACTCCGTAAACCCGTCTTTTAACGCTACTACACGAGCCGTCTGATCTGAGTCTGTACTGTTTGCTTACATAGATCTCATTCTACAGTTTGTACTATGGCCAAACATTCCCGTGTTAACCCATTACCTCATATGCTATTTTAGATACTACCTCTTTGAATACATCTACCGAAAAGGAGCATTGACTAGAGAAAATGAACATTTTAGAATTTTGTAGTTTGAAACCATTGTGATAAATAGAGCATTTGCTCCGATAGGAGCAAATGCTCTATTTATCACAATGGTTTCACAAAGTGACTTCTACAGAGTCGTCAAAAGTCGTCAATATTAGGGCATGGGTTAATTCATATGAATTTTATTCGTGATGTCTGTTATTTCTTACAGAAATAATCATACAGGAAATACCTAAATGATTAAATTCAACTCGTTGTTATGCGCTAGAGAAAAAATCTCTTCGAAGAGGTTGTTTTATACATGTATCGATGGGTATGTAGTTTTATGAATTTATCGATGGATATGTAGTTTTATGAATTTATCGATGGATATGTAGTTTTATGAATTTATCGATGGGTATGTAGTTTTATGAATTTATCAGTGGATATGTTGATTTATGAATTTATCGGTGGATATGTTGTTTTAAAAAATTATATCGATATATATATTATTTATGAACTTATCGATGAATTTGTGTTGTTTATAAATTTATCGATGAATATGTTGTTTATGAATGTATCGATGAAATTCTTACATTATGGATGTTTTGATGTTTACGCTGTTTTACGAACCTATCTATGGATGATGGATGAAGTGTTTCGTGAATTTGTCAATGGATGTGGATGTTTTATCAATGTATCGATTGATATGTTGTTTTATGAATTTTTCAATGGATATGTTGTTTTATGAAATTTTCGATGATTATGTTGTTTATGAATTTATCGATAGATATGTTGTTTTGAAAACCGGTGCGTTCTGTATTACTTTCGTCTTGACTAAACTACTCATTGCCTTATAGTGCAGTTACGAGTCACTAATATCCTTTGCAAAAAGTGTAGATCCAGATGAAAGGGCTCGTAGATGAGTCCTCTCATCTGGGTATGCACTGTTTGTCATATTACGCTTTTCTTTAACCCCCCTCCCCCCCTAAATATTCACCACAAGATTGACTTGTTTGAATTTTGGAATTGTCCATTTGAAAATTAAGCATTGTAAGGTTTAACCGTTTACCCCATATCGAGGGATTGGTGCAAAACTATTCTAACTCCTTCACAAAGTGAAGGAGTTAGAATAGTTTTGCACCAAGCCCTCGATATATGCGCATTTTCACGCCTTTATAAACAGAGTAAACCCAGATCAGACGTCTCCTGTATGAATCGTCTTATCAGGCTCTACACTGCTTGTCTAGCTCTTTCGGCGCCAATGTCGCCTGTTGGCACCATTGAAAACAGTGCAGTCCCAGGTCAGATGTCGCCTGTTGGCACCATTGAAAACAGTGCAGTCCCAGGTCAGATGTCGCCTGTTGGCACCATTGAAAACAGTGCAGTCCCAGGTCAGATGTCCCCTGTTGGCATCATTGAAAACAGTGCAGTCCCAGGTCAGATGTCGCCTGTTGGCACCATTGAAAACAGTGCAGTCCTAGGTCAGATGTCGCCTGTTGGCACCATTGAAAACAGTGCAGTCCCAGGTCAGATGTCGCCTGTTGGCACCATTGAAAACAGTGCAGTCCCAGGTCAGATGTCGCCTGTTGGCACCATTGAAAACAGTGCAGTCCCAGGTCAGATGTCCCCTGTTGGCATCATTGAAAACAGTGCAGTCCCAGGTCAGATGTCGCCTGTTGGCACCATTGAAAACAGTGCAGTCCCAGGTCAGATGTCGCCTGTTGGCACCATTGAAAACAGTGCAGTCCCAGGTCAGATGTCCCCTGTTGGCATCATTGAAAACAGTGCAGTCCCAGGTCAGATGTCGCCTGTTGGCACCATTGAAAACAGTGCAGTCCTAGGTCATATGTCGCCTGTTGGCACCATTGAAAACAGTGCAGTCCCAGGTCAGATGCCGCCTTTTCAAGGCGGCATCTGACCTGGGACTTCACTGTTTTCTGTATTATTTTCACCTAAGCATACAGGTTTTTAAAAACAAATGTTTTACTAATATACCTTTATCAATTAGTTTAGAATTATATTGAATATGAAATTATTATTACAGACGACACTTTTAAATTTGGCGCCAAAAGAGTTAATAAAATATATAGATCAGATTCTAGTTTCTGTCACTTGCAATTATAAAAAATATTCAAAAATAAAAATATGCATGATGTCATTATTTCTCACACGAATATTCATGGAGTAATGGTTTTAAGATCGACATTTGGACTTCGCTTCAGGGAGGATGTAATAATGAATGACGATTGTCTACGAAAACAACCGATGAATGACCTTCAATGAATAAAGAAGTTTGTCTATATTATCCGGAGGATCGTTTGAAAGAAAGATGTTTAAGATTTCATTTCCATGGATGTAGTTCCCTGAACGGTCACTCGTGTATTGACCTTAAGCAATTAATTCAATGTAGCAAATTAATACACCATTCATTGGGTATGACTCTTTGTGAGCTTTGTAATTTGTAAAAGTGAAACAACAGCCAAACAGCAGTTGTACTGCGTCATAATAGAATACAAAGTACAAGTTCTATCTGTGATAACACGACTCCCGTCATTTTCCATTTTCAAAGGGTTAACTAAATGCTACCATGAATGTGTGTACAGTAAAAACTCAACACTACGAATAATGTATGTACAGTAATAAATCAATACTACGAATAATGTGTGTACAGTAAAAACTCGATACTACGAGCACTCAAATGCTGCAAATAATGTGTGTACAGTAAACACTCAATACTACGAACACTGAAATACGTACCATTATTGATCTTTAACACATGTAGCAGCTTAATGCAGGGTGAAAATCATGTAGAAAGCTCTTCTAGGAGCTTTCTGCATGACTTTCACCCTGTATTAAGCAGACATGCACCTACCTACAGACATACATTCTAAATTACTAAAAGTTCGTAGTATTGAGTTTTTACTGTATACATTGATTTATTTCACCATATTTCACTGCTTGGACATTGCAAATGACAAATGGCAATTCGTTTGTAATTATGCCTTTAAAACTTGAAACTACGTTCAAGCGATTTAACAAAATACATATCAATATGTACGATGCGATAAGGAAATCTATGTGGAAGTAACTGATCTAGCTCGTTACTAGTACACAAATTTGATTTCAATCTGTTTGAAATTTAGAATTTTGATGTCACTTTGAAACGGAAAGGAAGAATAGTTAGTTTGAACTACTTTTTGAGGAGATAACCATAACCATATACAGCGAACACTCGCTATAACGACATTCGATATAACGAAATATTTATTATACTGACACGGATTTTGGAAACGTATACAGTTAAACCCGTTCTAAACCGATGCTTTTGTAAAGAAGAAGTTCGATCGTTTTAGGCAGGTGGATGCTTAATGCAGGATGAAAGTCATGCAGAAAGCTCCTCTGTGAGCTTTCTGCATGACTTTAATCCTGCATTAAGCTGCCACCTTATAATAGATTGGTATTGATGCTAATTTGAACGTTCGGCTTAGAAGAGTATTACTGAATAATTTAATGTTCATTACAATATGTTCAATACAACGGCACTTTCTGCGGGAACGAACGTGGTCGTTGTAACGAGAGTGTACTATATTAGGTCTAATTCAGGGGGGGGGGGGGGGTTAAAATGGGCGGTAGCTAAAGACAGATTGTAGCTTCTTGCTCTTACTAACCTCCATATATTAATTAGTCAGTCTCTTTAGACAGATTCTATTACATTTAACCATTTACTCCATGAATATCCATGTAAAATTTGGGTTCATCATAACTGATGTCTTCTTTTTGCTAGTGTGTTTTTTTTCTTTCTGTCGGCGACAGAAAACGCCGGTTGGTTTAATCTGATAATACCATGACATCTAGGGACAGGCCGATTTCTAATGTTGGTAAAACTTGTGGTCCAACCCTTTTGTATTGTCATCTGTATTACATAACGTATTATCTACATGATTTAACTGTATATTGTATTCATGAATGTTTGTCTATTGCTGACAATTTACAATAAAATATGATTAAACTAAAATCCATTTAAGAAGTAAGACGCATATTAATTTGCTTTATTTTTATAATAACATCTGAACGCACAAATTTTAAACCAAGCCAGGAAGTGTAAAATTAGATCTATATTATGTCATAAGCAAACAGAGCTTTAATTAACTTTATTTAACTTTAATCATTTCCCTTGTTTAATATTCGTGAAAGAAATAATAGCACCATGAGTGTGTTTTACCTGATTTTTTATGATAGGGTATTTTGGCCCATGTAGTAACTGTAGAATCAGATCCTATAGGAGCCGTCTGATCTGGATCTGCTCTGCTTGCAAATGTGTGAACAGGCGTTTACATGTATATTAATGGAAGGCTTAAGAAGACAAACTTCCGTGTACTTGAACTGGAAGACTCCTGTGTTATTCGCCGGTGTATTATGTACAGTTGATCTTCGATATCTCGAACTTCAAGGGACCATACTAATTACTTTGAGATAACAGAAATGCGAGTTATCCGGTTTTTCACACCATTGCAGACAGAGTGGACCGAGATCAGATTCTCTAGGAGCCGTCTGATCAGGATCTGCTCTGTTGCCTTGTGAAATTAAAATAGACATGACTCTTCAGTTTTTCTACCAATAATAAAACACTGTGTACACACGCAATTATAAAAAAAAAGACAGCTAATGAATATTCATGATGTCATTGTTTCTTACATGAATATCTAACAGGGAATGGATTAAATACATAAACTCTTTAGTCTGTATTTACACGCATAGAATCAGAATGTCAAACAGTTTGGATCCTGGTAGGACGTTGCGCTACTCGGAGTCTCATCTGGATCCAAACTGTGTTGCAAAAGGTATCACTTACACGTGCAGCCCCTGTATATTACAGTGAAACATCTCTTAACCTCTATAAATATCGGTTTTGGAGACAGGTGGCAGCTTAATGCAGGGTGAAAGTCATACAGAAAGCTCCTCTAGGAGCTTTCTGTATGACTTTTACGCTGCATTAAGCAGCCACCTGCCTAAAATTATTTAAATTCCGGTTTAGAGGGGGTTTACTGTACACCCCGTCATTGTTGATTTCTTCAATACTTCCTGCATCACTTGTCCTCTTATACAGATTAACATTTTTGCTGTCGATTATTCATATAAGAAAAAAATGACATCATAAATTATGTGTAACTGAATTTCATAATGACACATGTACATTAGAATGTCTGGTATTGATAGAAAGTGTGGGGACAATTCTATCATAATTACATAAGCAAACAGAGCAGACCTGACCAGGCGGCTCCAACTCTATTTGCCCAAGCGTTTGTAAGAAAGAAAGGGCTAATAAACATTGGGAAATATGGCAGTGTTTTAGAACTGAAACAGAGTACGTGTTTACTGAAAAGAACATCTAATTTATTGGCATAAACATAAACTGTCCACTGCCGTGGTACACAATACAGACATAGGTTAACCCTTTCTCTGTTATGTGTATGTTTCAAATTTGAGTACATACTAAATATTCATTGACAAAATAGTTATAATGAAATATAGAAGGTGGAGCAGTGTAGTCATTTTGGAAAGTAGAGTCCAGGAGCAACCAGCAACTCTTGTAGGAGCCGTCTGATCCGGGTCTACTATGTTTGCAAATGCATGAAAATGCTTTAATTTGAAGGGAAATTTTAAAAATGATAGATTCTAAATGCAACGTTGTTCAAAAAATACATAAATCATTTGTTTTTAATGTTGAAAAGAAGTATATCGCAAGAAAACAAATCGAATAAAGGCCGCTAATTAATACGTATTTTGTTGTAGAACAAAAATTATAAGTATCTATGAAAAATAGTTTATTTTGTATCATAGAGGCATTTTTCGATATTACATGTAGTTCATATTGACAATCTTTATAATAATGATAGAACATAAAACATACAAAGTTTTATGTTATTATTTGAAAATATGCGTTTATTGTAGCGACTGACACCTTAACCCTTTACTCCATGAATATTTATGAAGAAATAATGACGTCATGAATATTGATTAGATTAATTTTATAATGGCATATGAACACATGATATTTTGGCCGTGGCAAAAACTGTCAAATCATATCTATATTGTTTTGTAAGCAAACAGAGCAGACCCTGATCAGACGGCTCATATAGGAGCCGTCTGATATGGGTCTACTCTGTTTGCCAAGGCGCAGACAAACTTTTTATGGAGTAAATAGTTAATATATTAGAGTTGGACTATTTTCTAAAATGTAAATCATACTCACATAATTTGATACGTTGAACATACGAGTAGCTCAATCCAAATCCGTTACCAAACGCTTTGAACGCTAAGTATGTTGTGTTCTGTAAACATTTCTATCTGTCAGAAGTCAACCTTTTTAATTTCTCCTAAAATAATACTAGGGTTTCAAACCGCGTGCAAAGAAGTATGCATGCAAGCGGACGTTTTAAATGTTGATAACATTTGCTATCAGTCCGAAACTAGGTGGAATTTAAATATACCTGTACTTTTGCCGACGAAAGTTACTTAAGCGTTAAGGGTAGAGTCCGGAAAACGGTGACTGTAATAATTTGTGTTATCAAGTAACTAGCACATTACATTTTTTTGTTTATATGTAGTAAGTCACGTAAATTAGCCCTTTCCGTTTTCGCGCATTTGCAAACAGGGTAGACCCAGATAAGACGGCTCAAATAGGAGCCGTTTGATCAGGGTCTGTTCTGTTTGCTTATGACTCAATATAGATATATGATTCTACAGTTTTTTGTCAAAACAAATCTCTTGAAACATTTACAGTATAAAGTTTCAGACAATAAATATCCATGATATCATTTTTTCTTACATGATTTTAACAGGAAAAGGGTTATAAAAAGGAAGTCTCTACAAACATGTGGATGCTTAACCCTTCGCTTGCTGAATTTTGAAATACATTTCTCCTTCTTTACCCATATCCTGTTGTATAATTACATATATCTTCACTGTGTACAAGTATTTCGCTGTGCAATCACTGTGGAGTGTACTGGTTGCACAATCAACTTGTAAATAGTGCATACTCAGATGAGACAGCTCCTGCAGGAGCTGTCTCATCTGGGTCTTCACTATTTACAGGTAGGTATATTGACGTGAATAGCAAGCGAAGGGTTAATACAGGGCAACTGTAATACAGAACCATCCTGTAGGAGCTTTCTGCAAATGTTTGTCCTGCATTAAGCTACCACCTGGTTTAGAACTCAAGAATTAAACTCCCTATGACTGGTCGTATTAGTAAGACTTTACTGTACAATTAACCCTTTTCCCTGTTCTATTTTTATCCCAAATGTTGAGACCTACTGACTAATCGTAAACAAAATATTTATATAACGAAATATGGAAGGTGGAACATTGTATGCATTTTAGAAAGTAAAGAAACAGATATGTCAAAATCTATTAGCAAACAGAGCAGACTCTGATCAGACGGCTCCTATAGGAGCCGTCTGATCTGGGTCTACTCTGCTTGCAAATGCGTGAAAACACGTTTATATGATGGAAAGGACTAAACTACGTGACTTACTGTATAAAAAAAATCGTAATGTGCTAGTTACCCGGTTACACAATTGAGTTTCACTTCGTTCCTATCATTAGGGATAACATCTTTGATTGAAGGGTAGCTTTTTTGCCCTCGTGTCGTGACTTGCCTTTGCATAATCACTGTTTATGAAGATGAATCATTTTTTCTCACGTTCAACCGTTATGCCGAAAACCACGACTCGGATTTGCGAACAACTTGGATCCAGATAAGACGCCGAGTAACTCGGCGTCTTAATAGGATCCAAACTATTTGATATTGTGTCTGTAGTTTCGTATCGGAAGTAGTCAAAATTGTGCTAGATCCAAATTTGAGCAAACATTACTTTTTACAGCGGGGTGAAGGTTAGGAAGATTCTGCAAAACTGCACACATTTATGACTGAATGTTTATTTCTAATACGTCCTAATCGTTAGCTGTGTCAGGTAGGTACATATTAAAATAGTTGCCAACTGCAACAAACCCCTTCAACGTTATGGTCCAGTAATGGTCCTGCGATTGGTCGGTGGTTCTATTTAGGTGTTCTTCTGTGCACGAAACAATGCAAAAGCAATTCAATACAATTCTTTATAAAACATACCAAAGTATATGTAAAAACATGTGGGGTCTTCCTCCATCTGTCATTAGCTAGACGTCGCGATATTGCTCAAATACGATGAATGAATGATTATTAATGAATTATTATTATTTTTATGCCCCCGTGACGACAGTCAGGGGGCATTATGTTTTGCACCTGTCCGTCCGTCTATCCGTCCGTCCGTCACGCTTTTACGCGTAGTTGGTACGTGTGCAGTTGGTTGCCAAAGTTTTTCATTGTCTTATAACTCACTAACCACTATAGCTATTGGCATGGAATTGCACATACACATGAATCACCATCCATATTGTCATTGTGCACCCAGCCCATGCTGCCCGCAAGCCCAAGGCCGAGGTCAAATGACTTAGGAACGGCAAGCATCACTACGGGGGCATCGCTGTGTCTTACGGACACACTTTTCTAGTTTTTCTATAAAATGCAATTACTGTTAACCCTTCCAATGCTGAATGGACTATTCCAAAATTCACACAGGTCAAGCTTATCGTGTATATTCAAGGATATTTAAAGAAAAGTGTAGCTTGACCCAGATAAGGGTAGTTGCTTACATACAGGTATTTAAAGTCGGAATAACTATTTGAATATTAATCAGGTGTCCACAACACTGACTGGCACGGATTAGTTGAAAGTGGAAAACCGTGAAAGAGAATGACTAACGTACATGTTGGCGTACATCGAAATTAACACGCCCGGTACACATAATACGTTGAATCAGATCTATAGCAGTCAATAAGCAAACAAAGGAGATCCTGATTAGATGGCTCCTGTAGGAGCCGCCTGATCTGGGTCTACTCTTTTTGCAAATACGTTAAAATGCGTTTATATGAGGACAAGAGATAAGCAAGTTGAGCAAGTTTTTCCTCATTTACGATTAGCAATCAAAGTTTCTGATTTTATTGATACCCACAACCCATACCTTGGTCATTAGCACTAAGTTAAATTCAAGTCATACGTATATATTACGATGGTGAATTAATTTCTAACGCAAAATTTAAGTACATCTTTAACCCTTTCACCGCCGCAGTCGCATAAATGCACCACGACAAATAGTGCAGTCCCAAATCAGACGCCGCCTTTTCAAGGCGGCGTCTGATCAGGGACTTCACTGTTTGTCTCAATCTCTATTTCTATATATTTGCTTTATTCCTTTGAAATTTGCATTTATTTATCTCATTTCCTTATTTAATTTTACTGAATGGTTTAACAAACTTGGATTGCAGACGACAATTAAAAATTTGGCGCCGAAAGGGTTAAAAATCATGGGATGTTTTATTTTAATTTTTGAAAATAATAATGAATTAACCACTCTATGAAAGTTTTTGCACGGTTTTGCAAATAATGTAGACCCGTACAGCTCCGACCTTGGGATTTTTTGCGACTGATCAAGGGCTGCAATGTCTGACACTACACTGTTAATATCTGCAGTGTTTATTTATCCTGACTAACAAACAGTGCAGATGCTGATCAATTAAAAGTAAAGTACCTAGTTATAGTCTACTTTCAGTCCGAAGGACCGTTCAGCCGACTGTACATTTAGTCCCCTGGTCATTGAGTCATTCGCCTACAATATTGAGCACTGCTAACATATGGCGCAATCATGCAGCCGCTGTACACCGGCTAGTGACCCTCACAGGAACCCATTTTAACCCATGGGTGGAGAGGAGGTGTGGGTGGGAGACACAGAAAAGCGTTTACCAAATTAGAGACATGGGTTTCCGTTTTAAAAAACATACCCGGACAACTCGGTGTTTCATCAGGATCCAAGCTGTTTGACATTCGGTTCGGTCAAGATTTTATCAAAAGCTTGACCGAATCGGAAGTAGTCAAAATTGCACCAGATCCAGATTTGAGCAGACATTATTTTTTTTCACAGCGGGATAAGAGTTAAGGTTAAACAAACCAAACATACGTACACGTCATAATACTACAGTAGTATATCGCTAATGCTACCACATTATTTATTAACCCTTTCTCACATAGGCTATTTTAGATCCATCCAATTTGAATAAATCTACCGAAAAGGAGCATTAACTAGAGTAAAGGAAAAAAAAATAAAGGTTTTTACGGTATTGTGTTCCTTTGTTAACTCTTTTTGTTTACCGGTATGAGCAAACAATGTAGACCCATATCAAAGGGTTATTCTAATCAAAGGGTTCCTGCAGCTGCCCCCTGATCGGGGTCTACACTGTTTGACATTCAAAATCCTTTAGCAAGTTTAAACATTTCATAATGAGTGTGCTCCGTTGTTAAACAATGATAGGCAATTGCATTGTGAAAAATATGAAAGGGTTGATGAAATATGTTTAAAACGATCGAATTCATTTAAAGCTGTAAGATAAATAAATGTTTTGTTTTTTTCTTTAAGAATGCAGAAAAAGAGGGCTGCATCTTCATTCATGGTTCATATGTCACCAAAGGATAGAGAGGAAATATTGATAGACCGGCCCAAAAATATGGTTACTCCATTCCCAGTTTGACCATAATACATTTATATAACATTGGCCGCGCTGACAAAACCAGACTAAATAACATAGTTACAATGTATACACAGATTAAACTCATTATCATCTATCTCAGTATAAGAATGCATTTTCATTATTAATTTCATTAGGGATGAATGAGTTTCGATTGTCTCATTTGAACCCCGTTTCATGCTAAGGGTGACATTGACTTGCAGCTGGGGATCAAACATAAGAACTCAAGAGGTGCTTGGCGCTGGCTCAGCAGTAACCTTGAACGAGCCGGATGTACGTGCAAGAGATCTGAGTATTATGCCTCAGTCACATGTACCACGGCGGCAGTACGGTCTAGTATTTCAACTGTTAACCCTTCGCTTGCTATTCACGTCAATATACCTACCTGTAAATAGTGAAGACCCAGATGAGACAGCTCCTGCAGGAGCTGTCTCATCAGGGTCTGCACTATTTACAAGTACAAAAATGAGTCATGCAGGAAATACCACATACAGAACAAACACTCGCCCGAACAGCAACACAAGGAAACAGCAAATGTACATGGGTAGAAAAAAACAAAACAAGAGACGCACAAAGACAAAACAAACATTCAATAGGAGGAAGATGGAAGTACCGCCTTGGAACGGTCAGTGACAAAAGTCACCGGGGGTTTAAACCGGTTTATGGGCGCCCAACCTCACCCTTATTCCATCCCCATCCTAAAAGACAAACAGTGTAAATAAACGTATCCCCTCTCCGACTAATCTACAACAACCGCGACAGCAAATACAGTGGTAAAGTGCATGTATAACAAAAAACATTTAATTGAACATACTGTATCCACCTATCGCTAGTGTACTCAATGATTGAGCTGCAAACAGAGTAACTGTAGAAAAGTAATAAAGGGTACGACAAAAATGAAATAGTACAGATATCCGACGTTCTCCTTCCATTTCTGGATTTAAGAGGTCGCCTTCATAGAGTACTAAACCTTTCTTGTCGGCGTACATGCAAAGAGGCCAGCGTGATTGCCAACTGTAAAAGGGTTCACAACCAAACATGCAGTATGTTGTAATAATACAGGATCATATCCCTTTTTAATGAATTGTTTTATATATTTGATGAACAAAGTGAGAAAATGGGTATGTCCAATAATTCTACGAAGTTTGTAAATCACATCACCATAAAATTCAGGATGTGAAATACCGTGTCGCAAAAGTACCTTGAGATTACATTTGTACTTGCCAATAAGCGAGAGTTGATTGTGCAACCAGTGCACTCCACAGCAGTGATTGCACGGCGAAATACTTGTACACAGTGAAGATATATGTAATTATACAACAGGGCATGGGTAAAGAAGGAGAAATGTATTTTAAAAACTCAGCAAGCGAAGGGTTAATAGCATTTCTATGGGTGCCGCAGAATTCCTACGACCATATACTGCAATGGCAGCCGTAGAGCAAATGTGACTGGTGTTTAAGCACATATAATTGCTTATGGCAGGATAATGGTTATTAGGATGACTTGTATATATCAGTTATATTAGTTTTATAAGTTATATTAGTTTTAAAAGTTGTTAATTACACTTTATACTTCTTTTAATGAAGTCCAGATGGAACATCGATCTACTTGCTTTGTCATATGGATTCAATTTTCTTGACACTCAGATGATGTTTTTGAAAACACATTGGATAAAAATAGTTTGAAAGTTAACACTTCTGCAGCCAATGAAGCATATGTGATTATCTTTGCGATCAGTTTGAATCTTGGCGTGACATCAGGATCCAAACTGTTTGTCACAGTAGTAATGTTTTTTTTAAAGTAAAGGGGAGAAAATCAAAAAGACAAAGTGTAACAGAGAAAGAAAACAAATGGAAAAAATTAGGATAAATCAGACAAAAATCCGAAAAAAGGACAAATTTAGCCTGAACAAAATTAAGAAAGGAAACAGTCAGAAAGTAACCTACACATACAACCCGTGACAAAAAAGCTAAATGAGTAATTTAACCCTTCGCTTGCTATTCACGTCAATATACCTACCTGTAAATAGTGAATACCCAGATCTGCACTATTTACAAGTTGATTGTGCAACCAGTGCACTACACAGCAGTGATTGCACAGCGATATACTTGTACACAGTGAAGATATATGTAATTTTACACAGGGCATGGGTAAAGAAGGAGAAATGTATTTTAAAATTCAGCAAGAGAAGGTTAGGTATTTAGTGCGGATTGTGTACTCGTTGTTGCACTGGCATTTAGAAGGAAAACTCCCTAGTGCGGATTGTGTACTCGTTGTTGCACTGGCATTTAGAAGGAAAACTCCCTCGTTGCTGTTACTCGAATGCTTGCCTTTTTGTCTTTCTTGCCAACTGTCCGTTGAAATTGAAGGATATATGGACATATGAGTCTGGGATATAGTTCGTCCAGGGAATAATGAATAACTCTTGGTCTTCAGATGGCGCCTGGACTGTAGTCCTTTGAAACAGACAATGTCGAGCACTCGCCTTCTGAAAGTGGTGGAGCACATGATGTAGAAGAAGAAGTTCACGGCGTAATTGATCTGCTCTAGCATCTGGGCAATCTCTCTGAAGACGAAGAAGCCGTAGCTGGTCTCGTCGAAAGCGCTGACGCCCTTGGCGAAGGCAATCAAGTGGACAAGCGTGATCGGAATAATTAGAATTATGTAGGCGACCATCACACCAAGGACCATGAAGCTGGCTCGGATCATTTCGTCGCTCCTTCTTGAGCCCTTAGCAGATGATGACTTTGTAGAGAGAAGACGGTGTACTTTTATCTGTTTGTGAAGTCTATAAATTATCTGTGGAGTAAATATTAGAAGGACGAATGTTGGGAGGAAGGAATAAAAGCTACTGCCCATGATAACAAAACTCTCATGTTTGATACTTGGCACATCTGGTTTGCAGATTCCGTCAACAACCTGGGAGGAAAACGACCACACCGAATTGTAAAAGAACATAAATAGATAGTCCACGGCAATGGCAGGGAATATGACTGTTTTCCTGAGAATTGTCTTGGCCTTAAGAGGGAACACGACGGCCACAAACCTTTCGAAGCAGAGTAGTACAACCAGCCACGATGACGTCATTTTCGCTGACTTGAAGATTACGAAAAAGATTTTACATGACGTGTCCGAGAGTGCCCGTAGGTCTCTACCGAATAGCTTAATGACCCAAAGTTTGTTGAAAGGCTGGGTAAGTAGCAGACCGGTGTCGGAAATGGCCAGCGCGATAAGAATGTACCTCGAGGTCATGTGGTGAAACTGTTGCGATACCATTGTAACAATGGTCAGCGAATTGCCAATTATTCCAATCAACAAGAAAAATGGCAACAAGAAATACTGAATGGTGAACATGATCTCCTTGGCGTCGGCAAGTGGATCTTTGTATGTAGTATCTTCCACCATGATGGTAGTTGACATATGTAGTAGTTCTTGTTGTGCAGTCGTATTTCTCGAAGCTTCTGTGGTAGACAACATTCCAAGGAGACCCGTTGATATTTCATATAATGTAGACATTGCTTTGCTAACTCTGAAAAGAAAACAAATTCAGCGTGTTTTATAAAATACGACATTTGATGTTATCAATGCTGTACCGATTTGACAGGTCATGATAAAAAATTTAATAAACCGGTATCGATATAGAGTTGAACATCGATACCTCGAACGTCAAGGGACCATACAAAGTTCGAGATAACAGAAGTCAGAGTCATCCAACTTTTAATTTGAAAAAGTTCTCAAGATCACACTCCTACAGGAGCTTTCAGCATTACTTTAGACATGTATCAAGCTGTCACATGTGTTTCAATATATCTGTAGAGATCCATTTAGAGCAAGTCTGTATTGTAAGTTTTGGAAGGACTGAACGTTTTGTTCGAGTTATCCAAGTTCGAGCTATTGAAGTTCAACTGTATATTCAGTAAAACCTGTCTACAATGACCATTCATTCTGGGGGTTTTAACCCTTTACTCCATGAACATTCGTGTAGGAAATAATGACATCGTGAATATTAATTGGATTAGATTAATTGTTATAATAGCATATGGACACATAACATCTTGGCCATGGCTGAAACTATAGAAGTATATCATTATTGTGTTATAAGAAAATGGAGTAGACCCTGATCAGACGGTTCCAAGAGAAGCCGTGTGATCTGGATCTACTCTGTTTGCAAGACGTATTTATTGAGTAATGGGTTAATACAGTTGCAGTGTTATATATGGGACGAAAGTTACGCAGAAAACTCTCACAGCAGCTTTCTGTACTACACTCGTTCTGCATTAAGCAGTCACTTGCTTTCCATATTATGTAAGGAAAACCTAACACTACCCCTTTTAATGTTGAAGGGGCCCTGTGCACAATGCACCAATGGGTTAAGTGACCGCCGTCAAGAGATATTGATGTGATCCTTTCTGCAGGAATTATGATTCGACAAAGCCTACGAACCTAACCAAGTGCAGATCACCGTTACATGTGTCTTCCACTGACAATCACTTAGCCCCTCACCGCTGTGGTTCAAATCCCGGTCTGGGCATTTGGATTTTTATGTGAGGAAGCCTTTCAGCGGGCTTGCGGTAGGTCGCTGGTTCTACCCGGACTTTCTTCTGTGCATGAAACAATGCAGTTTGTTTCGTGAACAGAAGAACTTCTTGGATCATCCTCCACCTGTAATTAGCTGGACGTCGTGATATGAATGAAATATTATTAAATCGACGTTAAACCTCGAAGAGTTGTCACAACATAGGGTTTGGTCTGGTTTGGATTGCTAATATGTTTGTGTGGAACAGGTAAAGAGTAGTTTTGTGAAAGTCGACACGCGCTTCATGTGTGCTTCTGGTGTTAGCTGTGGACTTCTATGTAACATTTCCTAATTTCCTGACCTCTGTTTTATTTTAGATTCAATTATCTACTGTTTACCATGTTAATAGAATAATTATATGAACTTTTTACACGACTGAGTACATTTGAGAAAAGGAGCATGTGTTATAAATTAACATACAGATGTAGTACGCATAAAAATCCTGTAGTATCCGTCTGATCAGTGTCTGCTCTGTTGGCTTATGGAAAAAATATATATCTGACTCTAAACTTTCTGTCATGGGCACAGTTACTGTGTTCATGAGCAATAATTGACAAATGATATGATGAGTATTCATGAGCAATAATAGACAAATGATGTGATAAATATTCATGAGCAATAATAGACAAATGATGTGATAAATATTCATGAGCAATAATAGACAAATGATATGATGAGTATTCATGAGCAATAATAGACAAATGATATGATGAATATTCATGAGCAATAATTGACAAATGATGTGATAAATATTCATGAGCAATAATAGACAAATGATATGATGAATATTCATGAGCAATAATTGACAAATGATATGATTAATATTCATTAGCAATAATAGACAAATGATATGATGAATACATGAGCAATAATTGACAAATGATATGATTAATATTAATGAGCAATAATATACAAATGATATGATGAATATTCATGAGCAATAATAGACAAATGATATGATGAATATTCATGAGCAATAATTGACAAATGATGTGATAAATATTCATGAGCAATAATAGACAAATGATATGATGAATATTCATGAGCAATAATTGACAAATGATATGATTAATATTCATTAGCAATAATAGACAAATGATATGATGAATACATGAGCAATAATTGACAAATGATATGATTAATATTAATGAGCAATAATATACAAATGATATGATGAATATTCATGAGCAATAATTGACAAATGATATGATGAATATTTATGAGCAATAATTGACAAATGATATGATGAATATTCATGAGCAATAATAAACAAATGATATGATGAATATTCATGAGCAATAATAGACAAATGATATGATGAATATTCATGAGCAATAATAAGACAAATGATGAATATTCATGAGCAATAATAGACAAATGATATGATGAATATTCATGAGCAATAATAGACAAATGATGAATATTCATGAGCAATAATAGACAAATGATATGATGAATATTCATGAGCAATAATAGGCAAATGATATGGTGAATATTCATGAACAATAATAGACAAATGATATGATGAATATTCATGAGCAATAATAGACAAATGATGTGATAAATATTCATGAGCAATAATAGACAAATGATATGATGAATATTCATGAGCAATAATAGACAAATGATATGATGAATATTCATGAGCAATAATTGACAAATGATATGATGAATATTCATGAGCAATAATAGACAAATGATATGATGAATATTCATGAGCAATAATTGACAAATGATATGATGAATATTCATGAGCAATAATTGACAAACGATATGATGAATATTCATGAGCAATAATAGACAAATGATATGATGAATATTCATGCTGTCATGATTCTTTACATGAATATTCATAATGTATGTACAGTGTTTTGCTAATGCCCCCATTTGCTCTGATTAGCCATTATTGACACATGGTAAAATGTAGCATTCTTGCTAGTTGATACCTTGGATTTTTTTATATACGAGACATGCTGGTGTAATGTAATGTGTTTTATAATATATTTTAACCCTTTCGCTGCCAATGCCGGATCAGTGATTACCTATGCAAACAGTTTGGATCCAGATGAGACGCCGAGTTACTCGGCGTCTCATCAGGATCCAAACTGTTTGTTACTGTTACTATGTTTTTGAAACAAAAATGAAGAAAATCAAAAGAATGAAAATTTGTAGCAGACGACAAAGTAAGCAGACGACAGAGTTTGGCAGCGAAAGGGTTACTGTAACGTAAAGAACATGCACTGACCAAAAGGTATTTATTTTTTAATAGAGAATTTGGACACAACACTTGCTGTGTGTTGTATTACGAGCATTTCGAATTGTTTTATGCTGGCAGTTAAGCGTATGAACTGCAACCGCCCTTTTCATTGTATTTTCCCTCGCCCTTCACTTCTACATGTACGCATATCCCTGTTAACCATTTCCTTCATATACATGTGCAAACCGAGTAGACCAAGATGAGACAGCTCCCCGTCTGATCAGAGTCTGCTCTGTTTGCTTATGACATTATAATAGATCTGATTCTTACTGTTTCTGCCAATACAAAAAAATGCCAGTTATATGCCCTTATAAAAATTCAGCATATAAATACTCATAATATCATTATTTCTTACGTGAGGTGAGTCACATAATGTGTAGATAGACAAACAGTGTAACAGGCGATATACATCACTATCATCAGCTCATCTTTGAAGGCGCAAAGTTATGCATACACTTTCCGTGAAATTACATAGATAAAGACATCATTCGTATCTGTCAAGTGAATTATTAAAATGGCAAATTAACCCAGTTCGTGCGTTTGGCAGAAACTGAAGAATCAAATCTATGTTATCCCTGAAGCAAATACATTTATATCATCCCATAAGCAAATAAAAACGGACTCGAATGCTACAGTAGTCGACTGGTTTGGATCAACTCTGTTTGCAAAGACGCGAAAGTCGTCTATATCAGTAAAAGGGTTAACAGATCACAAAAAAGCTTTGCGCGTCCTGATTAGACAATAAATTACAGTAAAATCTAGATTATTCGAACACTAAAATACGGACCATTATCGATCTTTAAGACAGGTGGCAGCTAAATGCATGGCGAAAGTCATGCAGAAAGCTCCTCTAGGAGCTTTCTGTATGACTTTCACCGTGCATTAAGCAGCCACCTGCCTAAAAGGGTCTAAATTCTTCTATACAAAAACTCGAATAATCGAGATTTTACTGTAGTTTAAATGAAAATGTGATTAACCATAATTTTACTAACTCGTACTAGGAAGATAATATTATGATGAATCGTTGCCTTGGCTTAAGTTTCACTAACCGCAAACTTTTGCCATTTCACGTTTAATTATTATTTACCGATATTAGACAAACATTAAACAAATTTAAGTACATGTATTAGATAATAATTTAATACTTTCCCTGTTGAATATGCATGTATGAAACAACGACGTAACGAAAATGTCCTAGCTGATTTTTTATAATGGCATATGTATGCACTTTCTTTTAATATTATAAATTCATAAGCAAACAGAGCAGATCCTACAGGAGCCGTCTGATATGGGTCTTCTCTGTTTGCAAATATATAAAAACGCGATCAAACGCGGGAAAAGTCTTAAACGTATAATATGCCAGACGAAGCTTGTCGATACTCTGTAACGCATGATGTCCATATCGTCGTTTGTACAACCCATGCATCAATCAGATACTTTCTTATATTTCCCATCGGAACCAAACTTGTTTTACATCAATTTAGATCAAGATAAGACTTAGATTTGACCTTAAACATTTTACTATAAATATGTTGAATCTCTAAACCAATTACACATATACATTTGGATAAATACTGAAAGATCCTAATTTCAGATTAACCCATTCCCTTATATTGACGACTTTTGACGACTCTATTAAAGTTATTTTGTGAAACCATTGTGTTAAATAGAGCATTTGCTCCTATAGGAGCAAATGCTCTATTTATCACAATGGTTTCAAACTACAAAATTCTAAAACATTCCTTTTCTCTAGTTAATGCTCCTTTTCGGTAGATTTATTCAAAGAGGTTGTATCTAAAAATAGCCTATGAGGTAATGAGTTAAACACTGCAGTGATGCCTTGTCCAAAGATTGGTATAATAGTTTGGTCAATATTTATTTATATCAGTTGGCATTGCACTAAGACATGTCGACTATCAACGCGTATAAGCGATTCGGACACGTACCACATACCTGAAAATTAAACATATCCTGATGCATGTGTTTGAAAATAAGTTGAAACGTGAACACTCAAATGTTTCTCGAATAGATACACATTCAGTCAGTGAAGTTTTCTGTTTATAATTTCTATCGGGTCACGTCCAATGCTTTATCATTGCGAGTGTCGTTAATAACGATACAACAATAACCAAACTTACGTATTCTTGTATAAGAAAACTCTGTAAAAGGTTCAACCAGGTGTCAAATCTTTAACCCTTTACCTCATATAACCCATTCCCTCATGGGCTATTTTAGATCCAACCACTTTGAATAAATCTACCGAAAAGGAGCATTAACTAGAGAAAAGGAAACATTTTAGAATTTGTAGTTTTGAAACCATTGTGATAAATAGAGCATTTGATCCTATAGGAGCAAATGCTCTATTTATCACAATGGTTTCAATAGGTGATTTTTACAGAGGCGTAGAAATGCGTATTTATGGAGGAGATGGTTAAACGACTTTTCACGGTTTTGCAAACGGAGTAGACCCAGATCAGACGGCCCCTGTAGGAGCCATCTGATCAGAGTCTGCTCTATTTGCCCCTGTCGTAATACAGATCTAATTCTACAGTTTCTGAAATGGCAACCTTCCATTTTTCACAGACAAATATGCGCGTTCAGAAAATGAATATTCATGGAGTCTGGAATTCTGGTATAAATATTTATGAGGGAAAGAGTTAAACGGTGAAGCGAATGGTTTAGATGGTCTCTTCTAGGGCTCTCTGAAATACGTATATTCATTCATTCTTTGCATGTATAAGTCGGTGTAAAAATCTCAGTAGAGCTTATGTTTTTAGATTGGCGGAAGCCAGTCTTTAGTACCGTAATTCGGATTCAACAATCGTACCAATGCCACGTCCGATTTAACATGTTTGTGTATTAATGCACCATAGGCGGATCTATATGTCTAATCGCATAGTTTCAATACAGCAAAATACCACTTAACTACAATTTGAACCAGAACTGCCGATCCGCCCCTGCCTTGCGATGTGTCTGCAATTCTAGCTCAAATGCTAATAAGGAGATAAGCGGTTAAAAAATAGTGCTCCTTGAAATCTCACTCTTATCATTATGAAAGTGATTCGAAGCATTCCTGTATATTTTGGGCAAGAAAAAAAACCACTTAAAAATATTTTAAAACCATTACCAAAATGGGAAGAAAAAGGAGCAAATTATAGCATTGAAGCGGTCAAATGAATGACATGATCAAAACGTGTGTAGATCGTCTCACACGCGTCTGGATTGACAGACCTTTCATCCAAAACGACGTAAGTATATTGTCATATTTATACAATTTTTAAGTCTTTAAGTGTCGTCTTATTATTTCTAGGTTTGCAAATACTGGCATCAGTAGAATTGTCGTATTTCTAGAGAGTGGTTCTTTAAAGTTGTGATGTGAAATACGACACAAGGCTGACCCAGTTTTCAGTATTGCTCTGTTGCATTTACAGGCGTGTATTGTCTGTGTAACTCCAGATATTTCCAGATAAATATAAGTACAGTAGAACTCGTCTTAAGCGACCCTCATAAAGAGGTGTAACTATGGACCTATTAGGCAGGTGGTAGCTTAATGCAGGTCAAAAGTAATGCAGAAAGCTCCTATAGGAGCTTTCTTCATTACTTTTGCCCTGCATCAAGAATCCATCTGCTTTTTAAGACTCCTATGTTCAACACTTTTCCGCCAGTCTTTCAACGATTTCAGCGCTTTGATTTGTTATGTCATCCGACTCTGTAAATAAAATTTACTTGACTTGACTGGAGACAGGTTCTACCGTAAGGGCCAGTACTTAACTTTTCCGTTTCCATTGCATACTTCTTATTTTCTTATTATCATCTCATATATTTATATGTTTCCAAGGGGGTCAGTCCGTCCATCCGTCTATCTGTCCATCTGTTCGTCGGCAATTGATTTAAAAGACATCTCCTCTGAAAGCGCATGGTAGAATAATACCAAACTTCATATAAATGATCATGGTAATTGCTAAAAGTATTCGGATCCACGAAGAACTCTGGTTGCTATGGCAACACAAAGAAAAATCTTAAGAAATTTTCTCCAAGCCCAGGACTGCCAGGGGCGGGGTCACTTTTCCGCCAGTCTTTCAACGATTTCAGCGCTTTGATTTATTATGTCATCCGACTATGTAAATAAAATTGACTTGACTTGATTGTTCCGTTTTGATAGACACACTATACATTTTGATTATCTGAGTGGTTTGATGTATCAATGTAATCCTTTAACTCATGAATATCCATGCCATAAATAATGACTACATGTATATGAATATTAACCCACTCCCTGATGAATATTCATATAGGAAATATTGACGTCATAAATATTAATAAGATTATTTTTATAATGGCTTATGAACACATGACATTTTGGCTCAGGAAGAAGCTGTAGAATCAGATCTATATTACACCATAAGCAAACTGAGAAGACCCTGATCAGACGTCTGATCTTGTTCTACTCTGTTTGCAGATGCGTCAAAATGCGCTTTCATAAGGGAAAGGGTTAATTAGTAGAGTTTTACAATGCCATTATAAAAAAGATATTGTTACCATAGCAGCAACTGTATACTTGGAGCTATATCATTTCATGAGCACACAGAACACACCCTAATCAGGCGGTCAGAGCAGCGCCTGATCAGTCAGCTCCAATAGGAACCTTCTGATCGGGGTCTAATCTGTTTGCAAAAGCGTCAAAAGGCGTTTATAGAGGCTTTATACCATGCATTAATAGATATTCTAGTTTTGCTATCATAGGATCTTGTGATATGTAAGAACAACTGAAAACATCCCAACGAGCTGTAGGATTTCTATTTGAATAAAAAAGTTTATGTTGATTTTATCTTCTTAATACTTTTTCGATTGTTTGCACTATATAGGTTTGATACAGTAAAACCTCTCTAAACCGGATGTTAAATTCAGTATAAATATTGGTATAAGAGACAGGTAGCAGCTTAATGCAAGGTGAAATTCATTCAGAAAGCTTTCACCCTGCATTTAGCATCCACCTGCATAAAGTGTCTAAATGCTACTCTACTAGAATTCCAGGTTAGAGGGGGTTTACTGTATAATGAACGTCTTGCCAATCAGATAATCGTGTTGATACCTGTATTATGTCAACAGCTTATGCGTCTTATATGTACATGTAGTGTGAATACAGCAAAACCTCTTTATAACGGACACTAAATTACATGAAGAATTTTGTGCTAAGGGCAGGTGGCTGCTTAAAGTAAGGTGAAAGTAAAACAGAACGCTCCTATAGGAGCGTTCTGTTTTACTTTCACATTGCTTTAAGCAGCCACCTGCCCTAAATACCAACTAATTAACACAATTTAGTGGCCATTATAGAAAGGTTTAATACTGTACTCTTTTTTTCTAACATGAAGTCTGACAGGACTCGTACTATCTAGTATTACGCTGTAATTTGAACCAAACACCTAGTTTAAACATTGATTAAATCTAGGCAGCTGCATTCAAACGTTCATAGAAAGGTGTAGCAATTCTAAAACGTCGTTGGTCTGGTTTCTTTTTCAGGGAATTGTTTTATAAAGTTCTTAGTAGCCAGTTATTGTTTTGCCTGACTGAATGTTGGCATGCATATAAATACAGCACCCGCCTTAAGCAGCTATCAAAAAATGTCTAATTATGGGCCTGTGAGGCAGGTAGTAGCTTAATGCAGATCAAAAGTAATGCAGAAAGCTCCTGCAGTAAGCAACCGCCTGCTTTTTAAGACTCCTGAAAGGTTCTACTGTACAGTATGATGAATAAATAAAATAACACCTCTCTAAAGCGACCATTTCATAAATACAATGAATGAATAAAATACTTTATTATATTTACATATAGTAGCTTTTAGAGCATGTGGTTACTTAATGCAGGACTAAAGTTTCTACCTGCATTGTGCTACCACCTGCCTTTAAAATGTCAAATTAGAATCATGCTTAGTGGTCACTTTAGCGGGACTTTACTGTATTGTTCAGGAAGGAAGTTCAGAAGTTACCTTTTATGTCATTTTGTCTTCTATTACGTACATACAGTAAAATCAACCAAAGCGACCCCTAAAAAGGGCCAAGGATCGAGTCTTAAAAGCAGTAGGTAGATTAATGCATGGCAAAAGTTATACAAATGCTCCTAGGATATTTCGGCATTACTTTCGCCCTGAATTAAGTAATCACCTGCTCTTAAAGACATGTATATTCATTAACCCTTCGCTTGCTATTTACGTCAATATACCTACCTGTAAATAGTGAAGACCCAGATGAGACAGCTCCTGCAGGAGCTGTCTCATCAGGGCCTGCACTATTTACAAGGTGATTGTGCAACCAGTGCATTCCACAGCAGTGATTGCACAGCGAAATACTTGTACACAGTGAATATATATGTAATTATACATTAGGGCATGGATAAAGAAGGAGAAATGTATTTTAAAATTCAGCAAGAGAAGGGTTAAATGGTTTCCTTAGAAGGTTGTTACTCGACAGTAAACCCCCTCTCAACCGACCAGCAAAAAGGGTCAAATTCTGAGTTTAAAGCCAGTTGATAGATTAATGCAGGACGAAATTAATGCGGAAATATCCTCCTGAGCTTAATGCAGGCCGAAAGTAATACAGAAAGCTCATGCAGGAGCTTTCTGCATTACTTTCGCCCTGCATTAAGTAACCACCTGATTTTAAATGCAACTGCAGTAAAACCTCTCTAAAACGACCACTTTATGAATAAACATATTCGCTAACGCATGTAGTTGCTTAATGCAGGACGAAAGTAATGCAGAAAGCTCCTGCAGGAGCTTTCTGCATAACTTTCGTCCTGCATTAAGTTACCACCTGCCTTTAAGAAGTAAAATTAAACCCATTTTTGGTGGTCGTTTTAATGTTTTTTTTTGTATGGTTATTCATAAAATTTTAGAGGGGTGTTACTGTACATATCATGGCCCGGTGGATATGGCACCCGCTTTGGGACCGGAAGGTCAATGGTTCGATCCCATTCAGCGGCTCGTTCGGATACAGCCGGTTGGGAAGCCGCAAGCTAATTTAAGAGTATTTACTGCTTGCCTGCTTGTCTTGTACCTAGTATTAATGTAAGGACTCGGCAGGAACTGTGTCAGAGACCAAGGTTTCTCATTTATAAGTCAAAGTGTCTGGCCCTTTCAAACCTAGTGGTAACACTATAATAAAACACACACTTTACACATAATCCTTTAACTCTTTCGGCGCCAATGTCGCCTGTTGGCACCATTGAAAACAGTGCAGTCCCAGGTCAGATGCCGCCTTTTCAAGGCGGCATCTGACCTGGGACTTCACTGTTTTCTGTAGTATTTTAGCCCAAGCATACAGGTTTTTAAAAACATTGTTTTTTACTTTTTACTAATATACCTTTATTAATTAGTTTAGAATTATATTTAATATGAAATTATTATTGCAGATGACACTTTTAAATTTGGCGCCAAAAGAGTTAAATGCGGGGCGTACATGCACGGTCAATGGCAAACAGGACAGACCCATATCACAGGGCTCTTAAAGGAGCAATCTGACCAGAGTCTGCTTTGTTTGTCCTTCCAGTGTCTCTAGCACGTTTAAGCATCTTATATTGAGTGGACTGGGCTCTATATGGGTGAGCATTTTCAATGTTGGGCTTTTCAACTCAGTAAATTCATCGTTGGTTAAATGAAGCTAAATCAAGAAAGCACGAACTCGTTGTTTTTATGAATATATTTATAGTTAATCAAACAAAACAGACATACACTTCTTAGAACTATACTGTAAAATTGCAACAGAGATACAACGAAATACATTAATACAGATATGATTTGATAAATAGACACCCCACTAAAGCGACTACAAGAATGGGTTGGAGCTGAAGTCTTAAAGGCACGTGGTAGCTAGCTTAATGCAGGACGAAAGTTGGAGCTTTCTGCATTGTTTTCGTCCTGTATTAAGCAATGACATCTATGTTTATTCATGAAGTGGTCGCTTTAGAAAGGTTTTACTGTACATCAACACGATAATGCTACATATACTGCTGTTTTGTGTAAACATATCATGTCTAGAATTTTATTACATCTACACATTTGTGTAATGGGCTATATTTAGTTAACTAACAATGTGAAACTCACTAATACAGGTGTATTTTGAATTTTTGCAATGTAAGAACTGGCGTACTTATCTAATTGAAGCAGCTTTCAATACAATATGTGTAGTATATTTTCTGACTTCACGTGAAACAGTAAGAAACCAGACACATAATGAGGGTTTGTAATCTTAATTGGTGGACTACAATGGAAATAAGAGATATATATTGTTCTTGTTTTGTGTGTCCTCCTTGATATTGATGCGACTGACATGGTTCATAACACATATATAACACTACTATTATTAATTTATATATTGTGATAATTTTAAGAATATGTATGTATTGTTGACTATTGTCTTGTTGCTCGATATTGAAATCAATCTATCTATGTTTTATGTAACCAAACATTGGGGAGACATCAATGATTGACTGGTCATGAGCAATTTTCCAATCGCTATATACACATTTCAACGCTACATAACTGATTATATAATTAATCAATACTAAAAGTCATTGTCAATATTCATTTTATCATGAAAGACCAGTTTTTTTCGGATTGACTGTCGTGTGAAATTCAGTAAAACCCCTCTTAACCGGACGTTCAGTTTAGTATTAATATCGGTCTTGGAGACAGGTGGCAGCTTAACCCATTCTTTCATATACTGACGCCTTTGTGCGCCTCTGTAAAACTCATTTTTTTTAAACCATTGTGATAAATAGAGCATTTTCTCCATAGGAGCAAATGCCCTCTTTATCAAAATGGTTTCAAAACTACACAATTAAAACATTCTCATTTTCTATACTTAATGCTCCCTTTCGATAGATCAATTCAAAGAGGTTAGGTCTAAAATTAGTTTAGGCGGGAATGAGTTAATGCAAAGTGAAATTCATACAGAAAGTCGCCTGTCTAAAATGTCTACATTCTTCTCTACTAGAACTCCGATCTAGAGGGGTTTTACTGTATAGAGACTGGTATATATACCGAGCTACTACTATTAGCCGATACCGTGCCGAATGTGATCTGACAAACAGCTTGAATTCAGTTGAGGCATCGAGCAACTCGGCGTCTCATAAGAATCCAAACTTTTTGACACTCGGTCAGTAGTTTCTCAAACGTTTGACTGAAATCAGAAGTAAGTACAACTTATCGGGGTTTAGGGGTCCGTTTGAGAAAAGATAATACAATCAAAATAATCGGAACTTCAAATTTACGACAATCGCCACTTCTCGGACGGCCGAAATTATCGCACAATCTAGTGTACAGCAATGAAGGCAAACTTCGTAAGACAGAAATTATCGTAATTTCTAACACACGACGATCGCAACTTCTAGTTGTAAAACAGATCCCTGATCAATGTACACGTCACATAAATGCTGCCATGCTGTAGAAGCAATAAAAAAGATGAAGCATGCATGTTTTCATTTAAACCAGACTGTCATATAGCACATTGCGTTATGCACATGCACATTTTGACGGCATTGTATAGGTTTAACCCTTTCCCTGTTCTCCATTTATTCCAAATTTCATTACCTTGAAATATTGAAGGTGGAGTATTGTAGACACTTTAGAAAGCAATGAAACAGATCTGTCAAATTCTATTAGCAAACAGAGCAGACCCTGATCAGACGGCTTCTCTAGGAGCCGTCTGATCTGGGTCTTCTCTGTTTGCAAGTGCGTGAAAACACGTTTATACTATGGTGGAAAGGGTTAATTACGCGTTATAATAACATACAACTTAACCCATTACCTCATAGGCTGTTTTAGATACAACCTCTTTGAATCACTCTACCGAAAAGGAGCATTAACTTGGGAAAACGAACATTTTAGAAATGTGTAGTTTGAAATCATTGTGATAAATAGAGCATTTGCTCCTATAGGAGCAAATGCTCTATTTATCACAATGGTTTCACAAAGTGACTTTTACAGAGTCGTCAAACGTCGTCAATATGAAGGAATGGGTTACTGGCTGATCAGTGTATGTACTATATATTTTGTTTAACCCTTACCTTCATACAAACGCCATTTCATGCATTTGCAAATAGAAACGACATAAATCAGTCGGCTCCTGTATTAGCCGTCTGATCAGGATCTGCTCTGTTTGCGTATAGCACGATATATATCTGATAGTTTCTGCCACAGCCACACATATTTGTATTCATCTGTTTGATGGCATTATTTCTTTCGCGAATATTCGCGAGGGAAATGGTTAAACCAAAAATAATATCGGCGACAATGAATATAAAGTGGCGATAAAATTATTAGGAATAATGTAGACAACACCACATGTATACGTAGACGAAACTCTAACAATATATAGAGCATAATCGACTTCTTTTTGTTGATATCAAAAAATAGAATAGGTTGTTGAATAAATATAAAAATGAAATAAATAAATAAAATAAGATAAAATACTAAAATGATAAAATAAAATAAAACAGAATAAAATAGAATAAGATAAAATAAATAGATAAATAAATTAATTAATAAATAAATTCATAAATAATTAAAGAAACATGTAAATGTATGTACATACACAACACTGAATTCACGAATGTAAAGTAGAAAATAACTATTCAGGTGAAATGAGCCTTATTTACTGTTGGCTTTTTTCTGCTGAATGCGAGCTTACTGCCGACAGAGCTTTCTGAAGGATAGCTCTCTTGCTGCTGGTGCTGGAGAACTCGGCATTTCTCTGCAGAGAGCGGAACCTTCTGAAACAAATAATGTCAAGCACTCGTCTTCTGAAAGTGGCGGAGCACATGATGTAGAAGAAGAAGTTCACTGCGTAATTGATCTGCTCTAGCATCTGGGCAATCTCTCTGAAGACAAAGAAGCCGTAGCTGGTCTCGTCGAAAGCGCTGACCCCCTTGGCGAAGGCGATCAAGTGGACAAGCGTGATCGGAATAATCAAAATTATGTAGGCGATCATCACACCAAGGACCATGAAGCTGGCACGAATCATCTCTTCCTCAGGTTTATTGGAGCCCTTCATAGTTGATGATTTTACAGACAGAGATCGACGGATCTTCATTTGCTTGATAAGTTTGTAGATAATTTTGGGAGTGAATATCATTAGCAACAAGGTTGGCACGAAAGAATAGAACGTGCAGCCTAGGATAACAAACACTTTGTGTTTCAAACTAGGTGTATCGGGCTTACAAATGCCATTAATCACCTGGGAAGAGAACGACCATACCGAGTTGTAAGTGAACATGAACAAGTAGTCCACGGCGATGGCAGGGAATATAACTCTTTTTCTTAGAATAGTCTTGACCTTGAGTGGGTACACAACGGCTACGAATCTTTCGAAGCAGAGCAAGACAACGAGCCACGATGAAGTCATTTTCGCTGACTTGAAAATGACGAAGAATGTTTTGCACGCCGTGTTGGAAAGAGCCCGCATGTCTCTACCGAATAGCTTGATGATCCAAAGTTTGTTGAAAGGCTGTGTCAATAGCAGAACGGTGTCGGATATGGCCAGAAAGATGAGAATGTATCTCGATGTCATATGACTAAAATGTCGCGATGCCATGGTAGCGATAGTCAGAGTATTCCCGATCAACCCAGTCACCAAGAAAAATGGCAGTAACCCATACTGAATGCTGAAAATGATTTCTTTCGTCTCGGTTAGTAGATCGGCGTAGTCATTGGCCTCTGGTGGTACAATAGTTGACATATTCCACTGTTCAGAGCTTGTAGTGATCGTACCTGTCACGTTGTCATGACTCTCTGTGACGTCGATCGCAGGCTGGTATGTCGTAGTTACATTGTCATCGAATGTATGGTCAAACATGCCAAGCAAGCCCGTAGCCATGACTGGTAGATTCTGAAATGTTGAAAAACAGATTAACCCGTTCCAAGATATAAACGCATGTTCACGCATTTGCAAACATAGTAGATCCTGATCAGACAGCGCCTATAGGAGCCGTCTGATCAGGGTCTGCTCTGATTGCTTGTGATATAATATATCTGATTCTACAGTTTCTGGCGATGCAAAAATTACCTTGAAAATGTTAATTTTATAAAAATTGGGCTAATAAGTATTCACGTTGTCATTACTTCTTACACGAATACAGAACATATTATATGATCCTGTTAACAGGGACTATCTACATAGTACCTGTCCAATATTCATGTAAGAAGTAATGACGTCATTAATATTTATAAACAGAACTTTTATAATGGTACAGGGACACAGGATATGTTTACCTTGCAGGACACAGGATATGTTTACCTTGCAGGGACACAGGATATTTTTTCCTTGGCAGAAACTTTTGAATCATTTCTATATAGTTTCTACAGACCTAAAGGAGCCGTCTGATCTGAGTCTACCCAGAAAAGGCGTGAAAATGCGTTTACATGAAGTAAATGGTTAACTGGAGCAATACGTATCCACTTTAGATTCGTTCAACTCCTAGGTCCATGCTTATAAAGCTTTTAGTTGAGTCTGAGATTTGTTCTCAAGCTTTTGATTGGTCAGATTTGAGTTCTCAAGCTTTTGATTGGTTAGATTTGAGCCAAAGGCTCAAATCTGACCAATCAAAAACTTGAGAACGAACTCAGACTCAGCTAAAAGTTTTATAAGCATGGATACTGATACTGCACTGTTGAGCTTATCTTTCAAAAGCAGCCATCAAAACGGGATGGGTCTGAAAGGCAGATAATTGCTTGATGCAGGTCAAAAGTAATGCAGAAGGCTAATACAGGAGCTTTCTGCATTACTTTTGCCTTGTATTAAGTAACTAAATGCTTTTAAAACCCTATATTCAATGAACGAATGACCGCAAAGGACAGATTATACTGCAATGCGCCGATTTCGAATGTGTTTAGAAATACGGACATTCGAACTACATATATGAATATTGTTTGAAATGTTAGCTTTAAATAGAGTCCACACTATCTTGACAGGCTGCTTGACTTCATATTATGGTGAAAATCGAAGCAAACATTGTCGTAAATACATGTATATAATAAATAGGACTGATGGCTCAAAATCACCATATGAGACATGGTTATTTTCAATTCGGCTTGGTCCAGTATGATTTCCAACACGTGTATACAGTAAAACCTCACTAAACCGGACGTTCAGTTTAGTATACACGCCGGCCTTGAAGACAGGTGGCAGTTTAATGCATGGTGAAAGTCATGCAGAAAGCTCCTCTAAGAGCTTTCTGCTTGACATTCACCCTGCATTAAGCAGCCGCCTGCCTAAAAGTATCTAATTTCTTCTGTACTAAAAATCCGGTTTAGAGGGCGTTTACTGTAAATCAAAATGTCAGTTAGATACCGCTACCTATACTACTAAACAAATTAAAGACCGAGGCTATTTTGTGTCACAATAAGGAGATTTTACTGCAAACAATTCAATGACGTATACAGCAGTTTTATTATTTTAAGTTCTATATAGATTTTGTTGAAATTTGTTAATCATTATGGTGTAATATTGTCTTGAAAAACATACGAAATAAAATCAAACGCTGGTCATCTTACGAAATAAAATAAAATGGTGTTCACCATACGAAATAAAATAGAAAGATTGGTCACCATATGGAATAAGCCAAAATGTTTGGTCACTATGCGAAATAAAAAAAGTTTGGTCACAATACGAAATAAAATAGAAAGTTTCGTCACCATATGAAAAACATATAAAAGGTTTGGTAACCATATGAAACAAAATTAAAATGCTCTATTTATCACAATGGTTTCAGAAAGTGGCCTTTTCAGATGCGTCAAAAGGTGTCAATATGAGGGAATGGGTTACAAAGGGCGGTAATGCATGTTTATAGTTTAGTGTACCTACGTGTAGGTATCGTAAGCTCTTAAATGTTCAGGGTAACATACGTTACAGTAAACCAGTTATCTCATGAATATTTATACATTAATTCACAACTTCATGAATATTTATAAACTATTTTTTTATATTGGCCAACGAATAAAGGAATAGCTGGCAATGGCCGAAACTGTATAATCAAAACATATCACAGAGCGAACCTGATCTGGGTCTACACTGTTTGTAAAGGCGTTACATGCGCTTCTATGAAAAAAAAGCTTTGGGAGTTTTAGTAGACGTCAAAATTAGCCCTTTTCTGTAATCGCATAAGGATCCAAACTTTTAGACATTCGGATTATGTTTTAAAAAAAGAAAATAGTAGAAAATTCCAATTTAAAACCTGGGACAGACGATGTGTATTTGGCGACGGAAGGATTAAAAATTGTATTCATATGTTTTTTTGTTTTTGTTTTTTTGTTTTACAAAACCAAACAAGAAAACAAAAAACAAAAAAACAACTACAACAAAGCCAAACAAAAAACTTCAAACTTTGAACAAATCAAACATTCCAAACAAAAAACAGCCCCATGGTCAAAGTGTCAAGCGGTTTCACCTTTGATGAGGTAACAATGAACTCGTTGGTTGTGACCTAGTGCAACAGATAAACGCCTCAAGCACAGTAAAACCTTTCTATAACGGCCATTAAATTATTTCAAGTATTTTGTTTTAAAGACAGGTGACTGCTTAGAACAAGGTGAAAGTAAAACAGAACGCTCCTATAGGAGCGTTCTGTTTTACTTTCACCTTGCTTTAAGCAGTCGCCTGTCCTAAATACCAACTAATTATCACAATTTAGTGGCCGTTATAGAGAGGTTCTATTGAACTGAAACCGGCATTTCTCGACCAAACCGCATGTTGTGACTACTCGTTAGAATTGTCTCGAAGAGACAATTCTAAAGAGCGGTCACAAAATAGAGTTTGGTGTAGAAACTAAGAAGTTATAATTGAAAATGTTTGAATTTACGCATCTTATCTGAAGCCGTGGAACTGTATGAGCGAATATGTAAACAGAATGGATCCCAAGGAGACGATGAGTAACTCTGTGTCTCGTTCAGGTATTTCCAGCAACGGTCGTTTGTTTACTTCCTTTCAATTTGACCTTCATACTAAATATTGATTAAATCTATTTTTAACAATTTTTCAGCAATGATTTTAATACAGTTACATGTATTAAGTAAAGGTCCTAGTGTAGTTCATAAATGTTAAAAAAACGCTTTTTAAGAGTTAAATAAAAACTTTAATAATTTTTACCTGAAAATATGGAAAAAGAGGTGTCATATAACTCTATTTTCCAGATGTTTTTAAAAAAGTTTTTTTTTTCAAAAATGTCCTTCCAAATACCTTCTTTAGTCCTGTTGGTGTATTAATACGTCCTTATTATATGATAAATTGTTCAATTTCACTTTTTCCCAACACCACTATATTTCAATCATATCAAATTGTTCAATAAAAAGCACATGTTTGCTATGATTGGAATATAGTGGTGTTGGGAAAAAGTGAAATTGGAACATTTATCATATAATGAGAACTTATTAATACACCAACAGGACTAAAGAAGATATTTGGAAGGATACTTTTTTAAAAAAAATAATCTGGAAAAGTGAGTTATATGACACCTCTTTTTTGCATATTTTCAGGTAAAAATTAAAGTTTTTATTTAACTCTTAAAAAGTGTTGTTTAACATTTATGAACTACACTAGGACCTTTACTTAATAACTATATTAAGATAATTGCTGAAAATTTGTTAAAAATATAGATTTAATCAATTTTTAATATGAAGGTCAATTTGAAAGGAAGTAAACAAGCGGCCATTGCTGGAAATACCTTAAGATTCAAACTGGTTGAAACTGAGATTACATGTTTTAACCCTTTCCCTGTTCAGTGTTCATGTAAGAAATTATGACATCATGAATATTTATTAGCTGATGTTTTATAATATAATTGTTTCCATGGAAGGTTTTTGTTTTGATAAAAACTGTAGAATCAGATTCATATAGTGTCAATAACAAACAGAGCAGGCCCTGATCAGACGGCTGGTCTGGGTCTACTCTGTTTGCAAATGCGTGAAAATGCTTTTATATGAGGGAAAGGCTTAAAGCAAAACGGGAAAAAATGAAATAATATTGTCACAGACGACACAATTATTTTGCAGACGACATATTTTGTAGACGACAATACGTGGTAGAGAAATAGTTGACGCTTCCATGCTATAATCTGAAGAACGTTAACTCTTTCGCTTCCAAACATTGTCGTCTGTCTGTAAAATTTGTCGTCTGCTGCAACATTTATTTATTTAGGTTTTACAGATAACCACTGATGCGACATTGGCAGCGAAATAGTTGAACCATAAATACGCCTTTCTATGCCTTTCAAACAGAGTAGACCCAGAACAGACGCCTCTTGAAGAACTGTCTGATCAGGGTCTACTCTGTCTGCGTTTGATATAATATAGATATTATTCTACAGTTTCTGCCAAGGCCAAGAATACATGTACACGTTTCTATGTGTTATTATAACAAATAATCTAATTAATATTCGTAATGGCATTATTCTTTGCATGCATATTCATGGAATAAAGTGTTAAAAGTTAAATCGCGATGTATATTGGCTAAATCGTACTTACCACTACAGGAGCAAATTTGTATCCCGGCAAGCGGCAACTCTCTACTTCAACTGAAAGCTCTTCTCACTTTGTCTCTTTATTTGTCACACTTTCCAAAGCTGGCC
The DNA here is from genome assembly GCA_963576725.1 of Azorinus chamasolen. NCBI lineage: Eukaryota > Metazoa > Mollusca > Bivalvia > Cardiida > Solecurtidae > Azorinus > Azorinus chamasolen. The sequence goes on from OY755239.1 coordinate 82,463,977, forward strand.
CTTTGGACAGCATGCAGCAGATGTATCGAGGGTTGATCTGGAGTTCGGACTGGTGGTTGGTGGCTTTATACCGGGGTTCCTGAGGACGCTAGGGAGGTGAGGCCAATACTGGGGGCATCGTTTTTTGGTGATCTAACTGTTGACCCGCGAATAAGATGAACGAGTTTAACACTTTGCGTGTTCATGGCGTCATCAGTCCTTGCATATATATTTATGATGTAAAGGATTAACCCTTTACTCCATAAATACGCATTTCTATGCCTTTGCAAACAGAATAGATCCAGATCAGACGACTCCTGTAGGATCAGGGTCTACTCTGTTTGCTTATGATATAATATAGATATGATTCTACAGTTTCTGCCACGGACAAAACTTCCTGTGTCCATATGCTATTATAACAACTAAATCTAATTAATATTCATGATATCATTATTTCTTACAGTAATATTCATGGAGTAAAAGTGTTAAAGAGGTTTTGCTAACTCTTAAACGGCGATCCACCCGAGTCGCGTTTAAAAACAGCTTTTTACACTAGTTCAATGGTTTCTCAAAAGAAGTGTCTAATAACATTTGGCCAATAGACTTTTTACACTAGTTCAATGGTTTCTCAAACGAATTGTGTAATAACATTTGGTCAATAGACTTTTTAGACTATTTCAATGGTTTCTCAAATGAATTGTGTGATAACATTTGGTCAATAGACTTTTTACACTATTTCAATGGTTTCTCAAAAGAATTGTGTAATAACATTTGGCCAATTGCCTTTTTTAACACTATTTCAATGGTTTCTCAAAAGAAGTGTGTAATAACATTTGGTCAATAGTTTCTCAAAAGCTTGATCGAATCGGAAGTAGTCAAACTTACACCACATCCAAATTAGAGCGGACACCTTTTTTTGAACCTGATAATGGTTAATGATTGTTTATGGTTAATCCTGTAACTCTATAATACAGCAAGACCTCTATTAAGCGGCCATCAAAAAGAGGTCTAATTATGGGTCTGTAAGGCAGGTGGTAGCTTAATGCAGGTCAAAAGTAATGCAGAAAGCTCCTATAGGAGCTTTCTGCATTAGTTTTGCCCTGCATTAAGCAACCACCTGCTTTTTAGGACTCCCTGTGTTCAATAAATGAATGACCGCTTAGGACAGGTTCTATATATAAACTGACACTTTTATTTTGTGTGTGATTGTGTACATGCATAACGACTATCAATTTCAAACAATTGCTGATATTTTGTATAAAAAAACCCAACAACACCCAACAACAACCCTTTTCTTGATATAGACACCTTTTCACCCCTTTGCAAACAGAGTAGACCCAGATCAGACGGCCCCTATTGCCGTTATAGAACAAAATCAGCTATTTACTCTTTCGCTGCCAATGTCGCACCTGTGTTTACCTATGCAAATACTTTAGCTCCAGATGAAACGCCGAGTAAAACTACATGTATTTGACACTGGTCATAATTTTGATAAGAAATTAAAGAAAACGCCGCTTTGAAACCGTAAGCACGTAAAACTCATAGAAGATTAAATCTATTTCACGCCAAAGGGTTTAAAAACACTTTAACTCTTTCCTCATATAAACGTGTTGTCGTGCATTTGCAAACAGAGTAGACCCAGATCAGGCGGCTTCTATCTGAGCCGTCTGATCAGGGTCTGCTCTGGTTTGCTAATGAAATTTGAAAGATCTGTTTCTTTACTTTCTAAAATGGCTACAATGTTCCACCCTCCATATTGCGTTATAACTACATGTATTATGTCAATGAATATTCAGTGGGTATTGAAATTTGGACTGAAATATAGAACAGGAAATGGTTATATGGAAGTGGACAGTTTGTCGATGTCCAGTCTGTGGTTTTTCTCGTCTTTTAAGTCAGGGCCTCGCTCACTATTGAGTAGCAGAGGGCCGTGATCTGTTAGTAACTGGTACGACAGGTGTTGATAGTGTGATACTGCACAAAAACTGAACGAAGTACCTGGTGATTGTTTTATGATTGGTTTGGTGGTTTCTATTGTGAAACTGTTTTCGGGAAGTGCGTCTGTTGACTGGTTTCTATGAGAATCTGTTTTCAAGATACTCGTCCGTTGATTGTGTTCCATTGAGAAATTATTAGCGGGAATCGTGCTTTATATTTACAGTTCTTTGTTAGCTATCACTGACACTTAAATAAAGCTATCAAAATGTGTAAAAAATAAACTGTTTACATAAATAAATCATTTACATAACTCAACATCCTTATTGACCAACCATGCATGGTTATGTAGGCTAATTGTACAAGTTGCATTTGAGTCCTGCGCTACGAAAACCAACACCAGTC
>OY755239.1:82466495-82522976 GCA_963576725.1 Azorinus chamasolen
AGCAGAGTATAGATGCGTACAGTAAAATCCCAATATTACGATCGATACTCAAATACGTACCATTATTTATCCTTAACACAGGTGGCAGCTTAATTCAGGGTGAAAGTCATGCAGAAAGCTCCTCTAGGAGCTTTCTGCATGACGTTCACCCTGCATTAAGCAGCCACCTGCCCACAAAGGCATACAATCATCCTTACTAAATTTCGTAGTATCGATATTTTACTGCATTTAGGAAATTCTCCGTGAACGCCTATCATATTGTCACGCATTAGAATCGTCTCTCAATTATTACATTGAATTAAAAACTATCCCACTAATTTGCTTAAGTTACACAGGCCAAAGTTTAAACAGACACAAGTTAGAGTCAAAATAATTGACAGACACCATAGTGGATCGACACAATCGTGTTTTGGAAGAGAAAACATGTCATACATTGTCTTTTTGTTCATTTTATTTCGTTTGATAAATAGTATTATAAAAGTACATGTTAATTTGTCATCATGATACACATACGGTTTTATATAGGGATGCTGATATGACATACAGTAGAAACTCGAATCGTTCACTTACTAGTAACTAATACGTTGCCAAATTTTGTCATCTGTTTTGATCAGAGTATGCACTGTTTGACGTTTGAAATCACACAGCAAATCTAAGCGTTTCTAACTGACTCTTTGTACTGTTAAAACCTATTCCCGCATATTGATGCTTTTTGACGACTCTGTAAAAGTCACTTTGTTAAACCATTGTGATAAATAGAGCATTTGCTCCTATAGGAACAAATGCTCTATTTATCACAATTTATACAAAATTCTAAAATTTTCCTTTTCTCTAGATAATGCTCCTTTTTGGTAGATTTATTCAAAGAGGTTGTATCTAAAAATAGCCTATGAGGTAATGGGTTAATTTGTAATATTATTCCCTAGAAGGAAACCCCATCCAGATCTTCAGAATGGAAACCAGAGGTCCAGATAAGATGCGTAATTTAAAACATGTTGAAGAATTACTCCTTTATTTTCCCCACCAAACCCTATGGTATGACCATTCTTTAGAATCGTCTCGAATCGTATCTGTTTACATCGAAGAGACGATTCTAAAGAGTGGTCGCAATATACATATGGTTTGGTGGAGAAATGACGATTTTAGTATCTGAGTACAGTAAAACCTCTCTATAACGACCACTAAATTACATCAATTATTTTGTGTTAAAGGCAGGTGGCTGCTTAAAGCAAGGTGAAAGTAAAACAGAACGCTCCTATGAGAGCGTTCTGTTTTACTTTCACCTTGCTTTAAGCAGCCACCTGCTCTAAATAGCAACAAATTAACACAATTTAGTGGTCGTTATAGAGAGGTTTTACTGTACGCATATCTATTGCTCTGGAACTTATCCATTGCCCATGCTGAGGGGACACAGAAAACAACATACTTGCTGGTATAAGCCAGCCACATCGATTGGTTCCGCAAACTGTGCAGACCCTGATCAGATGTCTCCTCCAGTACACTGGGTACCATCGGGTTAAACACTGAAAAACCATTCCATTTATAATACAGTAGAATCTGTCTTACCCGTTAAATAAAGGTCTAAATCTGGGCCATTAAGACAGATGGTAGCTGAATGCAGGTGATGCAGATAGCTCCTATCCTGCCATGTAATTAACCCTTCCTTCATATAAACGTGTTTTCACGCATCTGCAAACAGAGTAGACCCATATCAGACGGCTACTATATGAGCCGTCTGATCAGGTTCTGCTCTGTTTGCCAATGGAATTTGATAGATCTGTTTCTTTAGTTCCTAAAATGTCTACCATGCTTCACCTTCCATATTTCATTAAAAATACTGTGTCCATGAATATTCAGGATGTATAGAAATTTGAATATTGAATATAGAACAGGGAAAGGGTTAAGCAACCATCTGTTTTTAAAAGCTCATTCGTTCAATAAATTAATGGTCATTTAAGACAGGTTCTATGATATTTAGCACTCAAAAGGTGTCTGATGTTTTGAAAAATGAAACAATATTCCCTTTAATGGTGGCAAACGACAAGCGCTTGTATAGTTCACGGTCACGCTCTAGGCTGCAGCCTTCTGACTAATTCTGACAAGATACTGGTTAGTTGAGTGTTTACATTCTCTAGTCTGTTCATACGATTTAAAATGCGACGTCGACGGAGCATGCGTCGTCTCATAATTGGATTCATTGGAAATGTGCCGGGTAAAAACGGAGCTATTCCAAATGGATTTGTAGAAAATGGCGCCATTCCGTCCGGTGGTTGAGGAAATGGAATCATGCCGAACATGCTATTAACCATCGGGTCTCCATTTATAAATGGCCGTGGAAGAAAGTTCATTTGTTGGCCAGACTGGGGAACGAGTTGCATACCAGAAACAGGACCACCTGTGCCGTGTTGGGTCGCAGTTATTGGTGCAACGGTCCTCTGAAATGGTGGGTTGGCCTGGGCTGTTCCGGGATGTGCGTGGGGTGTGCATTCCCTGTGAACTACTGGCACTGGTGATAAATTTCCATGCTCAAATGGCCTATCGACATGGATTTCCCCAGCATGTTCATGTGGCTCGCAACCTCCCGTATGAGCTGAAGGAACGGGTGACAAATTTGAATGTTGACCAAGGTTATGCATTTGTGTTCGTGTTCCTTGTCCATGTTCTCTATGAAATTGTCCGCTAACACCTAGGCCACGGTGGAATTCCCGAGTCACAGGCCATGAATGTTGATTAGGACGGCTTAAGACAGATACAGGCGAACGGGCAGGTGCGATAAAATCTCTATGTAATGTCATATGATTCCTGTTATTGGCGTGTACACCAGGTCTGTTGAAGCGAGTTTCTCCTCCCATGTTCATCCCCAAGCCACGTGTTCCCGATGTTCTATGTATAACTGGATGTGGGCGATCGTTTCCGTGTTGGTTCGGCATATCCACGCGAACCTCCCCGAAATGACCATTGTGCATGTCCGTAACATGTGCGTTTACTCTTTCTCCGGTGTGTCTACCTAGTGACTGAGATGGGTTTGTCAATGTATCGGCTGGCTTTGCTTTAGATACTGAAAAGATACAAAACAATATCAAGGGGCACAGCACACAACTATAAATCACACTCCTTAATGTTAAAAACAGCTTCAACCTTGTTACCTGCTTTAATCCAATTGCTTCCCATCTTATAAACTCGTCCAGATTTACCTTCGAACCTATCCATATCTCATGTAGAGGAGACACGGAAAACAAAAATGTTTCCTTGAATAAGCCATTAGCATTGACGTGTTCAGGAAACAGTGCAGATCCTGATCAGAAACCTCCTTCATATTCAAATTGATCAGACCTTGCTCCTATACAGTGACTGTTTAATCTGGGTCTACTCTGTTTGCAGAGACGTCAAAATGTGTGAAAATGCGTTTTATGAGGGAGAGGGTTAATTGATACAGGACGAAAGTAATACAGAGAGCTCCTGCAGGAGCTTTCTGCATTACGTTTTTCCTGCATTAGCCACTATCTGTTAGTAAAGACACAAGTCTATGTTTATTCATTAAGTGATCGACTTATATGATTTTACTGTGGATTGTCTCCTGATGATGCAGCGAAGTGTTCGGTGTTTTATTTACTTGGTTGGTCGTGTTGATTAATGTCTGTTCCTGCCAACTATTGGCTAATTGAACTCCCAAGAGAGAGGGGGCGGATACAGAGACACGCGGGCGTGATGCCCCACTCTTATTATCGATAGAGATTCTCTGGTTCTTTTAGATGGCCAGTGTAAAGCACTGATACACCGAACCTCGGTTGATAAAGTGTCATTCGAAAGACTTGGTCCGGATCGAATGTGTTTGCAAAACCCTTTCTCTGTTGCATATTCATGTGAATATAATAATGACATCATGAATATCAATTAGTTCATTTTTTATAATGACATATGTACACAAGAAGTTAAGTTATTGGTAGAAACTGTCGTGTCAGCTCTGTATAATGCCATAAGCAAACAGAGCAGACCCTGATGAGAATGTACCTACAGCAGCCGTCTGATCTGGGTCTGCTCTGTTTGCAAAGGCGTGAAAAGCGTTTATATGAAGAGAAGGTTTATGGGAGAAATAATGATTCCGTTCTCTTTACATGGTAGTGACGACTTTTGACAGAGTAAATCCAGATCAGAAAATCCTTTGTAGCAGCCGGGTCTGCTGAGTTTGTTTATAAATTAATTAATATTTGTTTGATTCTCAGTTTCTGTTCTTGTTCATAATGCGACAATAAAACATCAACTTATTTATATTAATAATGTCATTATTTCTTTCATGAATATTAATTAGGTAAATGGTTTATCCTTTCCCTCACGTAAACGCATTTTCACACATTTGAAAACAGATGACCCTCTGACCAGAGTCTGCACTGTTTGTCTTTCACATGATATTCATGTATATCTGATTCTACAGTTTCTGTCAAAGCAAAAAATCCCTAAAATCCAGCTAATAAATATTCATGATGTCATTATTATATACATGAATATCAATTAGGTAAATGGTTAACGCAACAGGTATTGGTCAACGTGATCATCATTTGCCTGCTAAGTGTGATCTGGGTGGCATTTATAAACCGCTTGGATCCAGATCAGATGCCGAGTAACTCGGCGTCTAATCTTGATCCGGGCTGTTTGACTATCGGGTAATAGCTTCTCAAAAATTTGAATAAATCGAGAGTAAGCAAAAATTGCAGTTAATCCCTTATACAAATCCTCATACAAACGATTTTTCACGCTTTGCAAGCAGCGTATACCCATATCCAGTGCACCAAGTAAGCCCAATAGGAGCCGTCTGATCAGGGTCTGATATGTTTGCTTATTAAATTAGATTGACTTGATCCAATAGTGTATGTCCTAGCCAACAATTTTCTTTAACCCTTTCCTTCATATGCTATTTTTAGATCCAACCTCTTTCAATGAATCTACCGAAAAGGAGCATTAACTAGAGAAAAGGAAAATTTGAGAATTTTGTAGTTCGAAACCAGTGTGATAAATAGAGCATTTACTCCTATAGGATCATTTGTGTCAATTTCAATATCAACTTTAACCTTGTCACAAAGTACATACACAACATTTTAATATAGATTTCGATCAAACTTCATTTGTAATATTGTTGTTCATTCTTTTGTGTTCAAGTGCGTGTAAAACAATTGCCTCGGGCTATTCAAATTAGCCTTTAACAGACTGTGTAAATCGGCGAATTTTTTTGTCGAAGCATTTTATATTTAATTTAAGGTTTGATTTATGTATTTTAAACAGCAACCATAATTTAAACATGTTTTTATCCAGATTAGACAACGAGTTAGTCTGGTTTTCAAATGCATTTAAACTAGTTTGTAAAGGTCGTTAAGGATTCTCTCCAGGCAGGCTAAATATTGAATGTTATCTTTGAAAATCATGCCACATTTATTAGTTTTCAATGAAACAATTAAGATCATGAAAATGTGTAACGTGCTGTGTGTATAGAGTGTGAAGGACAGATAACAAAGTGTACAAGAGGTCAACATCAATTTTAAGGACTTGTTTCAACCGTATCAATGAAAATTACTCATCGGAACTTAAGCCTAAGAAATAGCTTTATTTTGTGCGGAAATTCGTAAATGGAAATTGTGTGATTCACTGGATTTATATACAAGATGGTGTTGGCTACTCTTGAGTTGGTATACACTTTTCTCTTTTCTTCATTTTCTTAACCATATTAATTAACCCTTCGCTTGCTATTCACGTCAATATACATACCTGTAAATAGTGAAGACCCGGATGAGACAGCTCCTGCAGGAGCTGTCTCATCAGGGTCTGTGCTATTTACAAGTTGATTGTGCAACCAGTGCAAGCCACAGCAGTGATTGCACAGCGAAATACGTGTACACAGTGAAGATATGTAATTATACAACAGGGCATGGGTAAAGAAGGAGAAATGTATTTTAAAATTCAGCAAGCGAAGGGTTAACCAATTAACCCATTCACTTCAATATTTTTGCTATTAACGCGTTCGAAGTGACTATTTTGTGTTGACGGGGCACAGCTAAAATAACAGTTTACAGTTTTATTGAATCACTCAGCACATATACAAAACTAAATGGCATCGATGTGTTCAGCAACCCTCTGACATGGATCTACAGTGTTTGCAGATGTACTGGGCACTGGTGGGATTAACTCTTCAGTGTTTAGCTATCTCCTAGAGGCAGTTCGGTACAGTAAAACCTCTCTAAACCGGAATTATAGTAGACAATAGGTGTGCGGTGGTCTAGTGGTAACGCGCTTGCCTATCAGTCCGGAGGTCCGGGGTTCAAATCCCGGTCTCTCCCGGAAATTTCAGAGACGCTTTTCCGTGTCTCCCACCCGCACCTCCTCTCCAGCCAGGGGTTAAAATGGGTACCTGTGAGGGTCACTCGCCGGTACTGCGGCTGTATGATTGCGCCATATGTTAGCAGTGCTCAATATTGTAGGCCAATGACTCAATGACCAGGGGAGTAAATGTACAGTCGGCTGAGCGGTCATTCGGACTGAAAGTAGACTATAACTAGGTACTTTTTTTTACAAGAGTTTAGATACTTTGGACAGGTGATTGCTTAAAGCAGAGTGAAAGTCATACAGAAAGCTCATAGAGTAGCTTTCTGAGTGACTTTCACCCTGCACTAGGCTGCCACCTGTCCCCAAGACGGACATTTATAGTAAATTGAACGTATGGTTTAAAGAGGTTTTACTGATTTGAAGATTTGAATTTGCATAAAGATTTCGAATGACAAACAGAAGGCTTTTCCAGGAGTCTTCGGATCTGCCGTTTGGAAATGCTAATGCACCCGTTTCCCGTATCCAAAGGGTTAGCCTAAAGTCCTATGTGCGCTTGTACAAATACAATGTATAGGCATTATAGAGCAATCTAATTTTCATTTAGATACGTTTTTGTCGATGTAACCTTTGTAAATAATTTGTGACACAAACAGTGCAGACCTCAGATCAGTCTTGTGGTATTTTTATGAGGCTGCTATTACTACTTCTACCATCACAACAACAACAACAACAACAACTACTACTACTACTACTACTACTACTACTACTACTACTACTACTACTACTACTACTACTACTACTACTACTACTACTACTACTACTACTACTATTACTACTACTACTACTACTACTACTATTACTACTACTACTATTACTGCTCTACTACTACTACTACTACTACTACTACTACCACTACTACTACTACTGCTACTACTACAATTACTACTACTACTACTACTACTACTACTACTACTACTACTACTACTGCTGCTGCTGCTGTTACTACTTCTACTACTACTTCTACTGCTGCTGCTGCTACTACTATTACTAAATTAGAAAAAAAATATACCGTTTCTATAGCACTGCTTGAGCAAGGGAAATAAATCTTACAGACTTGTTGTGTTTGCAAAGTAAGACTAAAGGAATGTGTGGTATACATGACATTGGATTCTTTCTCATGCGTATGTAATAAATTAACCCCATGGATACAGAAACGAGTTGGTTGTCATTTGCAAACAGTGTAGACCGAGATCAGAGGGTTCCTAGAGGATCCCTCTGGTCGGGGTTTGCACTGTTTATCATTCAAAATCCTCTGATTGAACTCTACCTTGAAACAGTTGATGGACTATTACAATATGAAACATTCAGTATTGAAAAGGTTTAGCACTAACTCGTTGCCTTTTATTCTGATGTGATATACAGTTTTACAAAACTTCTTATCTGTGCGGTTCACTTGGTTACCTACACAAACAGTCTGGATCCAGATTAGACGCCAAGTAAGAACGCGTCTCACCAGGATCCAATCTGTTTGACATCTGTTAACGTATACAAGACAGAAAACTGATGGAGGCGACATTTTCTTTTTCCAAATATTTATTCAGGAAATTAAAGGTTTAGCTTGAAACTAACTGATTCCATATAGTCTGGTTAGTGTAGCTATACATAGGGTAAAAACGCAAGTTGAACACTTTAAAAAACCATTTCCTTCATATAAACACCTTTTCACGCATTTGCAAACAGAGTAGATCCAGATCAGACGGCTCCTATTCGAGCCGTCTGATCAGGGGCTGCTCTGTTTGCTAATAGAACTTGAAAGCGATCTGTTCCTTTACTTTCTAAAATGGCTACAATACTCCAACTTCCGTATTTCAGTATAACGTCTTTTCCCATGAATATTCAGTAGGTATTGAGCAGTGGAATAAGCATAGAACAGGGAAAGGGTTAACCCTTTACTCCATAAATACGTTTTACGCCTTTGTAAACAGAGTATAGGAGCCGTTTAATCGGGGTCTGCTCTGTTTGCTAATAAAATGATACAGATTTTATTCTATAGCTTCTATCCATGTGAAAACGTCATGTGTTCATATGCAAGTATGAGAACTAATCTAACTAATATTCATGACGTCATTATTTCTTACACGAATCTCCATTAAGGAGATGGTTAATCTTTCTTGTACATGTATGACGAAATTCACAAATAGAATATCTCTTTACCATTTCTTCAATTAATATCAATGTATGAACTAATGATTTTTATAAGCATTGGTTAGCAGGAACTTATACTGGCATATGAATTAACCCTTTCCCTCACATAAACGTGTTTTCACGCATTTGCAAACAGAGAAGACCCAGATCAGACGGCTCCTAGAGGAGCCGTCTGATCAGGGTCTACTATGTTTGCTAGTGGAATTTGAAAGATCTGTTTATTTTCTTTTTAAAATGGCTACAGTGTTCTATCTTCCATGTTTCATTATAACTATTTTCTCCATGAATATTCAGTAGGTATTGAAATTTTGACTAAATATAGAACAGGGAAAGGGTTAAAGAACATTTGGCCATGGCAGAAACTGCAGTATTCCCTAAGCAAATAGATCAGACCCTGATCAGACAGATCCTACAGGAGCAACATGATCTTGATCTACTTTGTTTGCTAGTGCACACTTTATCAAGTAAAGTGTTAACCTTTTACTTCATGTAAACGCTTTTTCACGCAGTTGCAAACAGAGTAAACCGAGATGAGATGGATTCTATAGGAGCTGTCTGATCAGGGTTTGTTCTGTTTGCTAATTGAATTTGACAGATCTGTGGCTGCAATGTTCCATCTTCTTCCATATCACTTTATAAATATACAGTTCATGAATATTCAGTAGCTATTCAAATCAAATTTGGAATAAAAATGCAACAGGGAAAGGTTTAATAAACAACCATGGGAGTCTGACATCAGGTGGCTGTTTCAGCCGGAACTAAAGTAACGTAAAATGCGCTGTTATCTGGGTCTACTCTGTTTGCAATGGCTTTAAAATGCGAATATATCTATAGAGCAGGGTTAACCCTTTCCTTTGTATTAACGCCTTTCGTTGAAATTTGCAAACAGAGAAAACCCAGATCAAAGGGCTCCTATGGAGCAGTCTGATCAGAGTCTGCTCTATTTGCTTATGAAATTATAATAGACCTGCCTCTGCAGCTTCCACCAATACTAAAACACTCTGGATACATATGATATTATAAAAGATCAGCTAATGAGTGTTCATTATGTGATTTCTTCCAAGAATATGCAACAGGGAAAGGGTTAAGCAGCCACCTGTTTTCAACCCTTTACTCCGTAAATAGTCTTTCTATGCCTTTGCAAACAGAGTAGATCCAGATCAGACGGCTCCTATAGGAGCCGTCTGATTAATGCAAACAGAGTAGACCCAGATCAGACGGCTCCTATAGGAGCCGTCTGATCAAGGTCTGCTCTGTTTGCTTTTGATATAAAATAGATATGATTCTACATTTTCTGCTATGGCCAAGAATTTCTGTGCTCATGTGCCATTATAAAAAATAAAGTAACTAATAGTCATGATGTCATTTATTTCCGTAACTAATAGTCATGATGTCATTTATTTCCGTAACAAATAGTCATGATGTCATTTATTTCCGTAACTAATAGTCATGATGTCATTTATTTCCGTAACTAATAGTCATGATGTCATTTATTTCCGTAACTAATAGTCATGATGTCATTTATTTCCCTCATGAATATTCATGGAGTAAACGGTCAAGGACACACAAATGCACTCGTTAACCCTTTCCTTCATACTAACGCCTTTTTGCGTATCTGCAAACAGAGTAGACCCAGATCAGACGGCTCATATAGGAGCCATCTGATAAGAGCCTACTCTTGTTGCTAATGGAATTTGATATATATGTTTGTTCAGTTTCTAACATGGCTACAATGTTCCACCTTCCATAATTCATTATAATTATTTTGGCCATGAATATTCAGTAGGTATTGAAATTGGAATAAATATAGAAAATGGGAAAGGTTTAAAGATGTATCCTGCGCAAATCTCTGCAAATTTTGCGTTTCAAACTGACTGCATAATCGGGATCTATGTACCTTAACACTTATTTAACACTAAACAGTACGGTTAGTAAATGGTTGTTTGTGTCGAAAAAATAGAAAAATGTATTGCTACGGAAATCAACGGAACAGCGTTCGCCATTGACCGGAATCTGTCGTAAAATTCAAATTCACATCCCGGAAATAATCATTCAATATATATGAGGTCAACAACCAGTGTCAGCCATTGTACATGTGATAGCAACCTAATTTATATTCAAAGCGTTGTTCCGAAATAGAATCGGAGTCATTCACAACTTGGTCGAAGATGTCCGCTGATTTCCGTACAAAGTCCCGTTTCTAAAAAGGAGGCTCCTTTTTAAACATTAAGCAGTATTCGGATAGCGATAGTATTTAGCTGAACAAATATATCCTGTCGGGAAATGGGTTCTAAGCATTATTTTCATTGTATGTATATGTGTACAGCTTCTGGAGTTAATTGATTTATACGAAAAATGCGCATAATACATCTTTAAGTGATAGCGTTACATAGGATCTACTGTATTTCATCTGTTCATTCAATTGTTATTTTCAGTCATACGCGCCTGTCGCCAGGAAAATTGCCTATTCCATCATTTTCCTCGGGGTGATTACGTGCTATATTGTTGTTACCATACGCCCCCCTCTAGCGGACCAAGAGGAGATAAACCACATGTTTACAACTATCAATAAACTACAGATGGCGGCCAACCAGTCCGACCGCACTCCTGTCAATACAATACTTACGTTTGATGACTTTGTCAAAGCAATGCAGTTGTGTCAGGAGGGATCGGATGACAAATATTGCAAAATCAAACCACCAGAGGACATTCTCAGCATCGTACGACTTTTCTTTATACTTTAAGAAACTTTTATATTTTTATATTCTGTAGATTGAGTTTGGTATGGTTAGCAATTTGATTTCTGAATTTTCAATCCTTTACTCCATAAATCGCCTTTGCAAACATAGTAGACCCAGATCAGACGGCTCCTATAGGAGCCGTCTGATCAGGGTCTGCTCTGTTTGCTTTTGATATAATACAGTTTCTACCATGGCAAAACATGCCTGTGTCCATATAATCTAACTAATATATATGACGTCATTACTTCTTTCATAAATATTCATGGCGGAAATGTTAAAGTGGAATGGTCTTTCAGTGTTTAACTATAGAGTCCATTTAGTATGAACTGCTTGACTTTGCTACATATTTTTGAATACTAAACAGTGCAGATCCTGATCAGAGAGTTTCTCCTTTTAGTCATCTGATCTAGGGATATAATGCCTGCAGATACCAATACACTGGTTCTCAGCATTTGTTTATAGACAGGAGCATATAGAAAGTGGTGGCAGGAACATATTAAACGTCTAGCATCTATAGGGTCAAATCAATTAAATTTCTTCAAATCCATCACTGTCACAAATAATTACGAAATACCGTCGTCTAACAGTTAGACTATCACGACCTACAACTATTTAAACTAACAGCACTTCTATCATTAACCCTTTACTCCATAAATACGCATGTCTACGCCTTTCTATGCCCTTGCAAACAGAGTAGACGCAGATCAGACGGCTCCTATAGGAGCCGTCAGATCCGGGTCTACTCTGTTTGCTTATGGAAATAATATAGATCTGATTATACAGTTTCTGCTTTGGCAAAATGTTCATGTGTAATTATGCCATTTTAAAAATCAATCTAATTGCTATTCATGATGTCATTACATGTATTCCTTACATAAATATTCATGGAGTAAATGGTTAAGCCCCATATCATCTACAATCAACTCGTGAAAAAAAAATCAGATTTTGGACCCGAACCAATTTGTCACATTGTGGGACGAGGTGGGAGGTGGGGTTGCAGACAAAGAACCATTGCCATCCATTGGATCAGCAAACAGTCTTGATCCAGATCAGAGGGCTCCACGAGGAGCTCCTCTAAGATCACTCTGATCTGGATCAAGACTGTTTGCCTTTGTCCCATCTTTGGGATCGCGTGATTTAAAGGGATACCACAATCTCATAAAAAATACCACTCCCATGATTCAAATATCTACCAAGCAATGAACAAATAATAGTACAGTAAAACTTCGATTATTCGAACACTAGCATACGTATCGTTATCGATCTTTAAGACAGGTGGCAGCTTAATGCATGGTGAAAGTCATGCAGAAAGCTCCTCTAGGAGCTTTCTGCATGACTTTCACCATGCATTAAGCAGCCACCTGCCTAAAAGGGTCTAAATTCTTCTATACGGAAAATTCGAATAATCGAGGTTTTACTGTAATAATAAAACCCCAAACAATTGTGTGATACATTATAATCACATCATCACTAAACGCATATCCATCTTCAAATTTATCAATACATAATCGTATTCAAATTTTAAGTCACCATCACTATCTAATCACATTCATTATCACTAATACGCACTCATTGACAGAATTACTGCCAAACTGTCACAAACACACAGACACCCAAAGAATTCAGACACGAGAATAACACGAAACTGACATACCATATCTTTTATTGTATTCAATATCAATTTTCATACTAAAATTACAATTGTGACACAACCTTTTACCTGAGAGAAACGCCCTTCACTTGCATAAAATTTGCAAATAGAGTAGACCCATATCAGACCGCACCAGTATGCACCGTCTGATCAGGGTCTGCTCTGTTTGCTTATGAAATAATATAGATATGATTCTACAGTTTCTGCTATAGCTAAAATATCCCCTGTTCACTGGTCATTATACCTTTCCCTCATACAAACCTGTTTTCACGCATTTGCAAACAGAGTAGACCCAGATCAGACGGCTCCTAGAGGAGCCGCCTGATCAGGGTCTACTCTGTTTGCTAATATAATTTGATAGAACTGTTTCTTTACTTTCTAACATGTCTACAATGTTCCGTCTTCCATATTTTTTTTATAACTATTTTATTCATGAAAATTCATTAGGTATTGAAATTTGGCCTAAATACAGAACAGGGAAAGGGTTATAAAAAAATCAGTTGATGAATATTCATGAAGTGATGGGTTTGGTACAAGTATTAGTAGTTACTAAAGGTATCGTCAAAGTAATCTAACATTACACTTATACATTCATCACTGGCGAATTTCCGTTATACAATTACCCCCACACTATCACAATGGGGGATCTTGTTCAGTAAGCTCCCTTGATTACTCTCCCAAAATGTCTAAATTAAATCCTACTATTTTATATTCCCTGATTTTATCGTTGAACTCTTTGCATCGCAATAGCGCATCTGGCTGTAAATATCTCATATACGAATAATCATATGATTGTGACATTTGTTTTAT
Source organism: Azorinus chamasolen (assembly GCA_963576725.1). Lineage (NCBI taxonomy): Eukaryota > Metazoa > Mollusca > Bivalvia > Cardiida > Solecurtidae > Azorinus > Azorinus chamasolen. The sequence continues at coordinate 82,480,215 of OY755239.1, forward strand.
ACATTCTTGGACTATATTGAATCATTTAATGTTTTGAGTTTAAGGGAAATGATCTGTCTCTGGATTTCAAATCAATTATCCGCAGCATCTCATTGAAATAAAATGGAAGTAACTGAGTGACCTACTTATCAATTGGCATACCTTTGTGTTTATATATCAAGGGAGATAATTTGCAGCTGAAAAATGCCCCTTACCCCCCATTATAACCGTATCAATTTCATTTAACGTTTAGCTTTTTGTCTTCTCCAACTTAAAAGGAAAAACATAATACTATTTTCAATTTCTCCAGATAATATCAAACAAATTTGATCCCGATGGGACGCCGATTTGTTAGGCGTCTTGACTGGATCGAAACTGTATGTAAACGTTGTCAAAAAGTCGCCAACAGCAGGCTAAAGGTTAACTTTGAACATCAAGACCAATTATTAATATTGTTAAATACAACACCAATTAATCAAAGGACTAAAAGTACTGATGAGAGACTTTAGCTAATTGTTTCGTTCTTTATGTTTTTGCTTCGCCAGTAAGTCTGCCTGTCTGTCCTTTTCAAAGAACACATGTTCAGTTTGCAGAAGAAAAACCTTTACTTTAAAAATTCACAAGAACCATGTTTATTTTGTACATACCATAGAATGAAACTGGCTCACAAAATGAAATAATTCAGATCTTAGCATTGGTCCTATATTTTTTGTTATACTTTTTTTTTTGTATTTTAGTTATTTTTGTTTGTTTGTTTTGCATTAAACCGCAAATCGCCAATAACCAGTATAACTGTCCTTCCATTAGCATTATCTCATACTTTTTATTATCACATTACAAGTGTTCATAATATTTATAACTCTGTTTATAAAAAGTCTCCAAAATGTGACCAAGTGTGGGATATTGTGCGGTCCATATGTCCGTCGCCATATCGACCGGGCATGACTGTCCGATATCACACTTGTCGCCAATTGGCCTTACTGATAGGTAAATCCTTACAACCCTACAACATTTAGATAATACAGTAAAACCTCTCTAAAACGGCCACTAAATTGTGTTAATTAGTTGGTGTTTATGGAAGGTGGCTGCTTAAAGCAAGGTGAAAGTAAAACAGAACGCTCCTATAGGAGCGTTCTGTTTTACTTTCACCCTGCTTTAAGCAGCCACCTGCACTTAACACAAAATACTTGATATAATTTAGTGGCCGTTATAGAGAGGTTTTGCTGTATTTTGTAGTAAGAAGATTAAACGGTCGAGGTTTTAACTGCTGCTGTCAAATACAGATAAGAGACTCGGCTGTAAAAAATTAGATGCCTATTTTAAGAAAAATCTCCCTCTCCCTCTTCGCTAAATAACATCACTTTAAACTTGATAGATAAGTTCATACCAAAACTTTCATACCAATTTCACCAGTATACATTTATCCATCATCATATTGTCACATTTTATACTCTCATTTTTCAGCAGACACCATGTAGCTTTCATATTTAACCTGTTACCACAATGCATTTTCTGTTTTCACTTCTAATTGTCTTGGAAAATTGATTACTATGTACTGTCTACTTAATCAGACTCTTATCCATTTTATCATTGTTTCCAATAAGTAGGTCAGCCTTAAATGACGTGCCTGGCAAGATATTATGTTGTACACGAATTTAGACATAAACATATATCATTTGCCGCATATTGACGACAATGCAACCGTTGCAACGTTATGGGACATGGGCCGTCTTTGTTGTATATGTGAGCATTTGCCACACTAGTATATCGGATAAGTTTACATGTTTCTTGATAGCCGGACAACATTTTAAATACATTAGCTCTTTCAGTATAATTATATGTATCAATAGATTCAATACCCATTATTTTCTTCATTTCTGAAATCGTTTGCAAGTGTAGGTATTATTTCAAATACAGTAAAACCTCCCTAAACCGGACGTTCAAATCAGTATCAGTGTCGACCTTTATGGCAGGTGAGAGCTTAATGCAGACTTTCACCCTGCATTAACACTTTCCTACATAAATACGCCTTTCTACACCCCTGCAACAGTCACTGCTTGAAACCTTAATAAATAGAGCATTTGCTGCTATGGAGCAAATGCTCTATTTATCACAATGGTTTCAAAACTACAAAATACTAAAAAATCCTTTTCTCTATTTAATGCTCATTTTCGGTAGATTTATTCAAAGAGGTTGGATCTTAAGTATGTTCTGTTCTAAAAATAGCCTATTAGTAAATGAGTTAAGCAGTCACCTGTCTAAGAGTATTTAAATTATACTCTACTAAAATTCCGGGTAGGAGATGTTTTACTGTATTGGCATATAAGCTCATCAAGGTTTAACCCTTCTCTTGCTAAGCGTGTCCTGGCTGTCATTTCCAAAGAGATTGGATCCAGATGAGATTCCGAGTAACTCGTCGCCAGATCAGATATTGAGATGACATTATATCTTCAGCATGAGAGGGGTCAACCCTTTCCCTCATATAAACGCCTTTTCACGCATTTGCAAACAGAGCAGACCCTGATCAGATGGCTCCTAGAGGAGCCGTCTGATCAGGGTCTGCTCTGTTTGCTAATAGACTTTGATAGTGTTGTTTTTTTACTTTCTAAAATGACTACAATGTTCCACCTTACATATTTCATTATAACTATGTTGTCCATGAATATTCAAAAGATATTGAAATTTGGAATAAACATAGAACAGGGAAAGAGTTAATCTTTAGAAAATAATAAACATCGTTCAATACATGTTACAGGAGGCTAGCTGTTTTGGAAAACAAATATCGTCCACTATATGTAATTTCGATTTTTTACCCATTTCCCCCATGCGTATTAACACTTTACTCCATAAATACACATCTTAACGCTTTTGTAAAAAGAGTAGATCCAGGTAAGATGGCTCCTGTAGGAGCAGTTTGACCAGGCTCTGCTATTTTTGCTTCTACAGTTTCCATAACTGCCCAAAGTGCGTGTTCATGTGTCATTATAAAACGAAATCTTATTAATATTCATTATGTTATTATTTCTTACATGAACATTCATGGAATTTAGGGTTAATGTAAGAATTTATCACTGTATGAATATAGATGAAATGAATTTTTTAAACTTACACATTAACAATGAAATGTTTGGCTGTGAAAGAAACGTCAGAATCAGATCTGTATTATTCCATACGTAAAAAGACTCTGATCAGACAGCTCCTATAGGAGCTGTCTAATTTGAATCTACTTTGTTTGCATATGTGTCAATGGTCGTCTCTAGGAGGGAAAGGGTTAAACTTATGCATATGGCGTTTGTTACAGGAGCCTCCAGTATTATTGAAGAACTACAGAAACCCGTGTTGGGCCGTACCGGAAGACTACCTTGAGGGACCACCCGTACGCTGCCTCCCGTACTTCTTCCTGATTGGGGCGCCCAAGGCGGGTACCACAGACATGTACGAAAGAATCTCAAGACACCCTCAAATATCTGGCATGGTGAAGAAAGAACTCCACTGGTTCACTAGGAGACGATATAGTGAGTAGAAACAACTGACTGCCAGTTGACTATTCGTGATCAACTCTGTTTTAATATGTTAAGAGCGAATTGTCAGCTGGCTGCCAGTTGACAATTCAAACGAATATGCATCTAGGTATAATAGAATTCGAATTGGCAGCTGGCTGCCAGTTGCCAGTTGACGGTTCACTAGTAATCACAATTCATAAAGTTTCATTTGAACTGGCAGCTGGCTGCCAGTTGCCAGTTGACGATTCGCGAGTATCATATTGAATTGGCAGCCGTATAGTGAAGTTGACTGTCAGTTGCCAGTTGACGATTCGCGAGTATCTTATACGTGTGTTCACGATTCAATTGGCAACTGTCAACTGGCAACTGGCAGCTAACTTCACGCACATGTAGAAACAGTCAGTGCGTGCTGTACACTTCTATTGTCTGGAATTAAGACACGTCAAACTGCCGTTAGAGTTTTACCTGATGAATATTCATGCCATAATCTGCTCGATATGAATAATTGCTTTGGATAAAATGCAAAATAAGGACATAAACAGAGTAATAGATAACCCTTTACTCCTTGAACAATTTATGTAAGAAATAATGATCCCCATGCATATTAATTTGATTATTTTTTAACTGGCAAATTGACACATGAAATGTTTGCCAAAAGCAGAAACTGTAGAATCAGATCTATATCATACCATAAGCAAACAGAGCAGACCCTGATTGGACGGCTCTTATAGGAGCCGTCTGATCTGGGTCTACTCTGTTTGCAAAGACGTAGAAAAACGTATTTATAGAGGAAAGGGATAAAGGTACGCTTTTTAATACTAAAATTGTCATATCTCCACCAAACTCTATGTTGTGACCCCTCTTCGAGATTCTAAAGAGGGGTCACAACATAGAGTTTGGTGGAAAAATAAAGGAGCTATTCTTGGAATGGTTTTAATTTACGCATCTCATCTGGGCCTCTGAAAACCCTAAATGGTTTTCTTTATATTTCTCCGCCAAACCCTATCTCCGAGGAAAGACGACTCTAATGACTAGCATGTCCAGTGTGAAGTATAATAGGAACATCTACGTGAGCTTTCTGCTTTACTTTCATTCTGCATTAACTCGTCCCCTCTTACGCTATGTTTAGACTCGGCAATAAATCTATCGGAAAGGAGCATTTACTAGAGAAAAGGACAATTTTAGAATTGTGTAGTTTTGAAATGATTGTGATAAATATATTTATAGGAGCAAGTGCTCTATTTATTACAATAGTTTCAAAAATGACTTATACAGAAGCGTCAAAATGTGTCAATAGGAGAGAACGGGTTAAGCAACAACCTACTTCTAAAAACTTGTTTATTCACTAAGTGGACGGTAAAGAGTGATGTTTTAATTTACAGCTTACAAGACAGAAACAAAGCTACCTCAGCTGCCCTACCTGTCAAACTACACAGACCTGTTCAAGCTGGCCGTACAGGATATATACGATAACGAGGTGGATAGTGGTTACCACAAGAAAGTAGTGGGTAAGTGGACAATATATCACATACTGACAGATTCAGTGAAACATAGTTTAACCCGTTCACTGTTGAAAATTCATGTAAGAAATAATGAAGTATGGCCATTTTGAATTTCTATCAAATATATATGCGGAAAAATATATCACAATACAGTAAAAAAAATGAAATAAAATCAAATACTAGTTGGATTTTTCTATCACACATTTAAATAAAAACTAATCTCGCAGTTAATCATGGGATCTTTCAACTCCCATCTAAGAGTGGCCGCGGCTATCGACCTATCTCTATTTATCACAATGGTTTCATAAAGTGTCTTTTACAGAGGCGTAGAAAGGCGTATTTATGGAAGAAAGGGTTAAAACTCAGCTAACTCATAATTATAATGTCATTATTTGTCATGAATATTCACTAAGTAACGGGTTGAACGACCACTTACTGACATACATGTCTTACATGTTAAGTTTAACCCATTGCCTGTCCAGTATTCAAGAAATAATGACACCATGCATATTTATTAGACAAAATGTATACACTTTTCAAGGGAAACTTTTCCTTTGACAAGAACTGTAGAATCAGATCTATATCATGTCAAAAGCAAACAGAGCAGACCATGATCCAGACGGTTCCTATAGGAGCCGCCTTAACTGGGTCTGTTTTGTATGCAAATGGCGTGTTTGCTTGTATGTTACAGACTCCGTACTGTATCGTGTGGCAATATTGTCCGTTTAATATGTATACAAGAATCAAATTAAATAATATTCATAATGTGTGGAACCAACGTGAATGTTCACCAGTCAATTGGTTAAAATAGATTTTACGAGCAGTTTTACGAGAAGAGGTATCTTCTTGGCCTTGCAAACAGTGTAGAAAAAGGCCTGTTGTATCAGAGGGGCGGCGTGTGACCAATTGAATGCTTGAGAAGAATGTTTTATAATATCGGGACATTTTTTCACGCATTTGCAAATAGAGTAGATCCAGATCAGACGACTCCCGTTAGAGTCGTCTGATCAGGATCTTCTCTGTTTGCATTTGAAATGATATAGATCAGATTCTACAGCTTCTGCTTTGGCCAAATATGCCTGAATAAAAAATATGTTAATTCATATTCATGAATTCGTTTATAAATATTCATGAGGTAAAGAGGTTGAAGCGACTCAAAGGGTTCGTTGAAATGGATTGATCTGATTACCTGCACACTTGGTGTCTCACGAGGACCGCACATTGACAACAACAGCCGTTACTCATAATCCTACTTTTGGTGTAAATCATGACGTCATTACTGTTCGTTTAGCTACAAATCGAGGTGCAAAATTTAACTTTAGCTTCCTGAACAAATTCTTGTATTCAGAGTATGTAGTTAGTCTTATTTCATTCCTCACCAGAACACAATCAAAGTGTCAATCAGTTTAGATCCTGATGAGACATCGAAATACTCAGCATTTCATCTGGATTTAATCAGTGGAACTTCGATATCTCGAACTCGGATAACTCGAACTCCTGGATAACTCGAACTAAAAGTTCAGCCTTTCCAAAACTTACGATACAGAATTGCTCTAAAATACATTACTACGCATATCTAGAAACACTTGTGACAGCTTAATGCAGGGCTAAAATAATGCTTAGAGATTTCAGTATTACTTTAGACCTGCTTTAAGTGTGAACTTAAGAAATTGTCTAGATCAGAAATCGGATAACTCGGTTATCTCGATCTAATTTGTAGGATCCCTTGAAGTTCGAGATATCGATGTTCAATTTATATGTAAAGTTGATTACAAAATCGCCTATAGCATTCTTAAAGTGAAGCATAAGTTCCTCTCTCTCCCGCAGGTGACTGTAGTGTTTCCACATTCTGGGACAATTCGTATGTTGTTAAATACGGAGCCCTTAACAACAGGCCCCTGGCTAGAGTAGCACAGAGTATCCACCACCTCAACCCAAAAACCAAGTTCCTGTCTATACTCAGAAACCCAGTGGAGAGGTAATATATTAAGATTTATTTCTAAGGCAGCATTATCCAGAATAACATGCTCTCATTATCCAGAATATCAGACTGTCCATTATCCAGAATATCATGCTATCATTGTCCAGAATATCATGCTCACATTATCCAAACTATCATGATATCATTAACCAGAATATCATGCTATTTCATTATCCAGAATACCATGCTATCATTGCCCAGAATGCCATGCTCTCATTATCCTAACTACCATCATGCCAATCATCATCCAGAATATCATGCTCTCATTATCCAAAATATCATGCTGTCGTTCTTCTAGTATTTTTATTAACCCCCTTATTTCTTCATCTTGTCATTTGTAATTGAATGATTTTTTATTGCTTTCGAAGAATGCAATATAGCGATCGGTCGTTTTTACGGCAAAGAGTTCACTATTTCTTGTGAACATGCGCAAGAGAAAATAGTTCTCTTCAATTCTAAACTAGTTTTGTTGTAAATTGTTCATTAATTTATTTACTTTTCATGCATTTAATAACACTTCGCTTTGTCAGATAACTTCTAGTCTACACAAGATCAACCTTTTAAAAGCTTGAATTATTGAATATACTCCCAAAAAACGCGAAAGAATATCGGTATGACTAAACACCGGATCTGACCAGATATGAAGTTCATATCCGCGGATATGAGTTGCGCAAGCTTGAAAATCAGCATTTATCATATACGCGTATATGAACCTCATTCCTGGTGTTTAGTTAAACATTGTTTTCGCAACACATTGGCGTTTCTACAGCAGCAATAGCTTGTCTGTAAATTATAAATTTCTTCTCCGCCGATAGCAAAGACTTCCCAACTAGAAAACCTGTTGTGTTTTTCATTGATCAATTACCTCTCCGCCGATAGGGAGGGAGAGGGATTTTTTTATATCGACACCGTGTACGTGATAAAACGCTAACCGCATTTCTATACATCCGTCTAACCTAGAGATCCGAGTAATCCGTATAGCGTTTATGAATCGCAGTGTCTGTACTTTCGCTTTCATACCAGCAGTACCACAACAATTTCTTTCTATTAGCGTAATTTTACTGATGAAACACGATAGAAATGCCAACTTCTCTTGCAGTGTTAACAGGCTAGTATGCGTATTACTCTCTACAATGGATTTAATTAGTTTCTCCACAAACCGAGATGGAACTTTCCATGAATGCCATTGTCATCGCAAAAATGCGAGACATACATGTAGGCTTCTTCATTTACAAAAAATGCCGATGATATCTTTATGTACCAAAAGTCCGATCATATTTGTCTTGGTTAATGGAATAGTTGAGATTTACTGTGATTTCTGATTTATAATGGGGTTTTATGAAAACTCATTGACGACGTGTTTACAATTTTAGTAATAGCCACGAGTTATGCAGTTGCAGACAAAACACACAAGAAAAAGACCATTAAATTATCAGAACTGCATGAAATGCTTTTAATTGAATTGTACTGTCACTTGATAGAGAAAATATGAACATGTTAAATGTTATGTTGATATTTTCTGACCTTTTCCCCATAAGCATTCATTTCACGCTTATTTTTCCCCTCCGGTAAGGACATGCCCTTTCCCTAAAATCAAAGAAAAAACCCTGGGAGATGTCATAGCAAAGAACATTTGACAACAAATTTGATATGAAATAGCCAGAGATGATATCATTCTTGGCCATCAATATCCTGATCTGATGGAAATTAAGTTATATTTTAAAAAGGTGTAAAACAGTGTCTACTCTGATCATGTATATTTACAGGGGTTAGTCTCCGTTTGGCTATTTTGAATAGACCCAGTAATGATAGAACAATTATAGAATTCATTTGAAAATGATTTATCTGTAATCTTGAGTGTTAATAACAAAATGCTGTCAGTCCAAATTTCAAGAATAAATTGGAATATAAAAGTTGGGATTCATATAAGTTTATGATCAGTGGAATTCATGGTAGTGTTTGGATAGGATAAAACATCATATGGATTATTAGGAATTTACTGTACATTTGATATCATTATGAATCAACCAAGATTTTGGATTAATGTGTGTGTGTGTGTTTGCATACATGTATATAAACCCGAATAAAATTTAACTAAAATTTCATACTACATTGTCTAAACAGTAGTTAAAATTCTAGGATTCGTAATTAATAAGGAGGGTAGTGCTTTGAAATACACAACAGCATTTGATATTGCTTTGATATGAATTGAAAGATGGACACTGTCACTCAGCATTGCATTTCTGACTTGTTGAGGTCAAGGACTGTCTGAGTGTTACTAATAACCACTTTGCTTATGGTTTGACTGTTGCTACAGTCTGTCATATTTTTAGTATAACATTAAACAATTCCAAGACGTCAAAAATGGTGATTAACATGTACAGCAACTTCTTCCCTTACACTTAACATCCTTATCAAACTCGAAAGCAATTATGGCTGTTCAGGCCTTTGATTTTAAATGTACGGTAAAGCATTTCTATAGCAACCACTCACTGTATGAGCAATGTCGGAGCAGATGGTTGCTTTGTGTAGAACGAAAGAAATAGCTTTCATCATAATGTTTGTGTTTAAAATTATGTCTGCCAAAACTCTGATCTGCTGCATATTTTTTACATACTTCTGATTCGTTTAAGCGTTTGAGAAACTGTTGACCAAGTGCCAAACAGCTTGGACCCAGATGAGACGCCGAGTTACTCGGCGTCTCATCTGGATCCAAGCTGTTTGCAGATGCGAGCTAGGTCGCGTTTAGCATGGTAATGGTGAAGCTACCACTTGTCTAAAACACCCGGAATTAGGAGTATTTTCAGTGGTCGTTATAGAGAGCTTTTACTGTACTTCATTATTGTACATGTTGTCAGTGTATAATATGTCAATTTGCGAATGTAACGAGCTATATTGTGGTTTCTCTCATATCTTGCACTTTGCAGTGTTTGCTTATTCATCGTCTCGTGTTTGAATTGTTATTTTCAAATTCCTACGTCTGTGTCATTCTGTCTATCTTGTCATTCTATCTATCTTGTCATTCTGTCTATCTTATACACCGACTATGCTGTCAGTAAAACTTCTCTAGAGAGAAAACTTTATTGTTAGATATGGGGGTATATAAAAGCAAGTTGGTGTTTAATGCAGAAGGAAAGTACATAATATCGAAAGCTCCTAATGGAACTTTCTGCATTAGTTTCGTCCTGCATTAAGGTGTGATTTGTCTGAAAACCCCAGAAATAGGAGCCTTTCAACGGTTGTTGTAGAGAGGTAACAAAAAACACATTTTTGTTTCAGGACATATTCTGATTTTTTGTTTTTCAACCCTTTTGACGAGAAGAGCGAGGAAAAGTTTCACAACCTCGTAGTAGACGGTATCCAGTTTCACCAGACCTGTGTCAAGTACAGGTCAGTCAATGACTGTCTAGACATGAGACCTGTCAATCAAAAAGAGGTGAGTATCATGTTGACCTTTCTTATAATGAAAGATAATGTTGAATCAATTTCTGAACCTGCGATAACTTCTCTCGTACGATTTGGTTATTTGTGTCTTGATTTTACGGAGCTTTAACAGTATTTCAGTCATACCCTGACATCCTCAGCTAATTACATGTGGAAGAAGGCCCCAGATACTTGCCTGGCACAAGGACAGTGTTTGTTTTATTACCGAGGGTCGTTTCCATAGCCATACACTTATGGCAATATCAGCCAATGCGCATAGTTCTGTCAAAGAAAGCTAGCATTTTGCAATACGTATCAGTACTTGCTTTCTCAGATTTTTTTTCGATAACAAAGAATTGTAAATATGTTGTGAGAATGCTTGCGTAAAATAAAATTAAAAACATGTGTCATGTGCTATGTAAAAGTAAGCTATACAAGCGACTGAATGAATTGACTTTCCAAAGCAACAAACCTGGCAAACAGAGTAGACACTGATCAGACGGCTCCTGTAGGAGCCGTCTGATCATGATCTCCTCTGTTTGCTCATGAAATCATATAGATATTATTCTACAGATTCTGCCATGGGTATTCATGTGCTCATTTGCCACCTTAAAATTTAATCTAATTAATATTTATGATCGTATAATGTCCTTATTTCTTACATGAATATTCATGAAGTAAAAGGGTCAATGGTTTCCTTGGGCAACCATACTGTCTAGAGCCATAGCTAAAAGGGCACGTTTCAAATGCTGAACTCGCCATTACTCAACCAAACCCTACGTTGTGACCGCTCTATAGAATCGTCTTACAGAGACCAGAGATAGTGACCACTCTTTAGATTTCTAAATATTTATCGCAACGTAGGGTTTGTTGGAGAAGTAAAATAACCTTATATTAAAACCATGTATAATGTATGCATTTTATGTGTGCTTCTGATAATGACACAAACAAATGTGAAAAATAAAAGGGTCCATTTAGGATTTGTTCGGAGCAAATGCTCTATTTATCACAATGGTTTCAAATAGTGGCTTTCACACAGGCATAGAAAGGCGTATTTATGGAGGAAAGGGTTAAGTTACCACCTGTCTCTATGGGCCAAAGTTAAACCTCTTTTTTGTGGTCACATTAGAGGGATGTTCTTGTAAAACTTTTAATTGCCAATCATTGATGCAACCATTATTTATTACAGGTTCGACTTTGGATTGGATTGTACTATTATTACTTACAAGAATATTTCGAGCTATTCCCAAGAGACCAGTTCTATATTATAAAACTGGAGGATTATTCGACAGACGTTCCAAAACATCTTACTGGAATATTTAATTTTCTGGAGCTCGGTATGTATTCGTTTAATGATATTTTCATGCGTAAAGTAAAACATGTGGTAACGGTCACTCAAAATACGTGTACTGGCTGTGAATCCTTAACCCTTTACTCTATGACTATGCCCCTCTACGCCTTTGCAAACAGAGTAGACCAAGATTAGAATGCTCTGTTTGCTTATGAAATAATATAGATGTTTCTACAGTTTCTGATCAAACATTGTTTTGTTCATAATGCCATTATAAGAATTCAGTTAATTAACCATTTCACCGCCGGTGTTACATAAATGCACCGCGACAAATAGTGCAGTCCCAGATCAGTCTGATCAGGGACTTCACTATTTGTCTCAAACTCTATTTCTGTATATGTGCTTTATTCCTTTGAAATTTGCATTTATTTATCTTATTTCCTTATTTTACCGAATGATTTAACAAAATTGGATTGCAGACGACAATTAGAAATTTGGCGCCGAAAGGGTTAATGTTCTTATATTATTAATTTCTTAATAAATATTCACGGAGTAAAGGGTTATGCCAGTAACTGCAACACTCTATTTGTAAATATAGGTCTCCGGCCTGAACTACAATATGCATAAACATTAATGGTCTAACTATTGAATAGGCATCGTAATTTGCAATCGTAACTACTCGGCGATTTCCGGCAAGCTCGGAAAAAGTACCTCGTATAAAGGGAGTTCTATACTACAGTTATTTTAAACCCTTTGGATGCAGGAAAACGAATGCCCTGGTACTTGCAAACAGTAAAGACCCAGATAAGAGAGGTCCTGGAGGAGCTCTCTGACCAAGGTCTGTCATTCAAAATCATCTATCAAATTTAAAGATGTATTCTGCGCAAATTTCCGCAAATTTTGCGTTTCGAACTGACTTCAGAATTGGAATCTATGTACCTTAACACTTATTTAACGCTAAACAGCACGGTCAGTAAATGGTTGTTTGTGTCGAAAAAACCCTAGAAAAATGGATTGCTACGGAAACCAACGGAACAGCCTTCGCCATTGGCCGGAATCTATCGTTAGATTCAAATTTTTACACACCGGAAATAATCATTCGATGTACCTGTATGAGTTAGCTCCCTTTGACCGTTATATTTGATTGACACCATTGAACGGTATATTTAGCATGTGGTAAGATAGGCATATTGCCTTATTTTCCTGAATAAAATCTATTATGTAGGCCAACAACCAGTGTCAGCCATTTGTACATGTGGTAACAACCTAATTAATATTCAAAGCGTTGTTCCGAAATAGAATCGGAGTCATTCAGAACTTGCCCGAAGATGTCCGCTGATTTCCGTACAAAATCTCCGTAATAAAAAGGAGGCTCCTTTTTAAGAATTTAGCAGTACACAAATGTATTCGGATAGCAATAATATTTAGCTGAACAAATATATCCTTTCGGAAAATGGGTTGTATGTATACCTGTACAGCTTCTGGTGTTGATTGATTAATACGAAAAATGCGCATAATACATCTTTAAGCCTTTAATACATAAAACCTGGTGGGCTACTCAACTCTGAAAATGCAGCATTCAAAGGGTTAACAGGGTCATGTATTGGTACGTTAGCATTATCTGTTGTGTAAGTATAAGTCCTGAATGTGGCGCAAGTATTATTCAACTGAACATATAGAAATCTACTGAGATAATTCCTAACATTTCAAGCTTTTTTATTTTTTAAACTACCTCACTTGTTGCACAATATTAAACTTAACTCAGTATACCATTCTGCGACTTTCAACATTCTTGTTGAAAGTATTCAGTCTGTATTGTTTATGAGCTGGTTTACACAGAAACCCCAAGGTGTTTCGATTGCGACATTGGCAGTATCTAATAACCCAATTGTACAACTGCATGATCCGACGCCGTATATGTGACTTGTCTGGGTCTACATTTTATGTATTTTAAGTACATTTTCCATGACACATCTGTAATACATTTCTTGCAGACCCTATCGACGACGATACTCTCCATAGCGTGGCAACATTGGACTCAGTGGCCAACAAACAGACCAGGACAGTGGGTGACATGTTTCCGGAGACTAGAAAACTTCTGGAGGACTTCTTTAGACCTTACAATGACAAACTGGGGGAACTCTTAGGGGATGAGTTTAACTACAACAGATAGATGTAACGGGAAAAGTTAACAACACTAATCCATCTACTCAGGTGGTCCCATAAAAGGGACACACGCAAACAGTGTAGACCTAGATCAGAGGGCTCTGCCAGGAGCCCTCCGTTCAAGGTATGCACTGTTTGCCTTACCATTTAATTTCAAAGGTATTCGCCAGCATTTCTTTCTTTCACATGAACTCCGCTTTCATTTAAATGGACATGTTGCAAAGAGTAAATTTCGACGGGTTAATAGTACGGGAATAAATGTGCTTAATTAGACAGGCATACATTTTGACACTTGAAAAGTCAACTTTAAAAAAGTGCAAACCAGATACAACAAAATCAGAAGATTACACATGTTCAGTTTGGAAGTTAAAAAGATTGAAGGATTCTCAAATATGTTTCTTTTCTGATTCCTAGTTCGTCAGTGTTATAATAACGTGTGTGTAACGCCTATTGCATCATTAGACTGTTTACTACACTGTACCATGATGGCTGTTTAGTTTGTATGTTTGACATATCAATGTTTTGCTATCATTTGCCATTGTAGTTATTAATAACAAAACCATATTGAGAAGTTATCAAACACTGATGGCACATATTAAGTTGTCATAAAGTGATATACCCGTTAAATGGTTTACCAACCGACCTTCCTAAAAAGTGGTGAACCATTTGAATGACCTTCGTGGGGTGAACCTTCAGAACGACCTTTATTAGGTGAACCACTCGAACCTGTATAGGGGTTCACCACTTTCGAATGACCTTTATGTGGTGAAGCATTTGAGTGACACATAAACGGTGAACCATTTGAAAAACCTTAAAGTGGTGAACCATTCGAGTGGCTTTCTTGTGGTGTAGCATTCGAGTGACCTATAAAATGGTGTACATTTGAAATACCTTAAATTGATGAACCACTTCAGTGACCTGTGCAATGGTGAATACACTTGAAGTAGTGTACAATTCGAGTGGATTATAAAATGGTGAAAATTTCGAAGACAATTCGAGTTGCCTGTAAGTGGCAAACTTTTCGAGCTGCCTGATTAGAGATAAACCATTTGAGTTACTTAGAAAAGCGGTGAGCTATTCCAGTGGCCTTAATAGTAGTAGACCATTTGGATGACTTGAAAAGTGGTGAGCTATCCAAGTGAACTAAAGTGCGAGTAGAGTAGCTTAAAACACGAGGAACCATTCAAGTGGCTTGAAATGTGACCAAGCATACGTTTTGCTTAAAATGTGATGAACCAACATGTGACCTATAACTAGGTTATCTATTCCAGTGATCTAATGTACACATTTGTGGACAGTTAGGGTGACCTGCAAGGAACCACTCGAATGACTAGTAAAACGGTTAACCATTCAAATGAGTAACAAAAAGGTGACCCGTCCCAGTGACTGGAAGAAGGTGAAACATCTGAATAAGTTACAAAAACGTGAACCATTCCAGTCATTTACAAAATAATATTGAACCATTCGAATGACGTAAAGTGATAACGTTTACTGGTATATGAATATGTAATAATTACCTGACCTTATATACATATATCTTTTTTATCACATAATATGTATATAGGAAAGTTAATATATTGAGTTGTATACAATATATATATTGTATACTTTAAAGGTGTTATATGACACACAGATAACGTAAGCAAGTTTAAATATATAAAGCGTTTGTTTTTCCTTGTTTATTGTTGTGTCATGTGATAAAAGGAATATTGCATTCGTTTTTATTTACTATCGATTTTATTGCCTTGTGTCATATTATTTTTAGTCAACACGTTTGATAAAATAGTAGTAAAATAACACGCATGTACTAACCTTTATATATCGCACTAATGCTACTGTATAAGTATGTAAAACGTGTGGAACTATTGCTTGTATGACAGAAAATAGTATCTAGAGGTACAGTGTAGACCCAGATGAGTGGGGTCCTAGAGACGCCCTCCCATTAATGTATGCACTGTTTGTCAATTAATATGTTTCTTAAAAACAAACTCTGACTGTTCACGTTTAGATTGGCCTGTTTGAATTTTGGCATAGTTTATTTGACAATACAGGGATGAGAGGGTTAATAGGGACATCTATTCACTGCCCATAGTTGCCATACTATATATGTGTATGATTTTATAATATAACTGTCTGTCATTTGTTTCTTAGCTCAGGGGGTGATTTATCACAATTAACTTTTAACACACAGTTGTATTTGTATTATGTTATACAGGATTCAAGCCCGCATAGGGTAATAGCAATAATACGTTCTTGTTCTTAGTTGACCAAACTAGAACAGCAAACATATCGCCCCGTATTACACTTATTAAAGTGAGGAGTATACAATATCTTATTTCTCAACTAAACCCTATTTTGTTTGTACTCGTTGCTTTGTAACGATTCTAATGAGTACCAACAAGATATAGTTTAGCAGAAAAATAGGAACAAGTATTTACATAAATTTCTTAAAGGCAGAGCAACAGATAATCGTGCGTACTTAAACCCAAACCCAATATTGTTACCACTCTTTAGAATCGTCTCGAAGAGAAATGTTGGAGAAATAAAGACGTAAATTACGCACTTTATCTGGACCCCTGTAAATGCATTTCGTACCTAGTCCTCTAATTGCACTGTTGCTCAGGGTGTCATTTATGGTACGAGATGTCATATAATATGCAGTGTAGTCAATGACTGCTCATATCAATCAATCTTGTTCTAAGATGTGGGGAAGTGCTAGGATTGTTTGACACTGTCCCAGTTTATCCCTTTCCCTAATGAACATTTGCGCGTGAATTGATCACTTCATGAATATTCATTAAATTAATATTTATAATAGAACATTTCAATGGATATTTTGACTTAGACAACAAATTAAGGTCAGGCCTGTATAATTTCATTAGCAAACAAAACAGACCTGGTCTGACAGCGAAATGAGAGAAACTGTGCAGTTTCCTCGGTTAAGGGGAGCTAATAAGAGAAAATGTGCAGTGTCTTCGGTTAAGGACAGCTAATGAGACAAACTATGCAGTTTCCTCGGTTAAGGAGAGTTAATAAGAGAAAATGCGCAGTTTCCTCAGTTAGGGAAAGCTAATAAGAGGACAGGTGTAGTTTCCACGGTTAAGGAGAGCTAATAAGACAAACTATTCCTCGGTTAAAGAGAGCTAATAAGACAAAATATGCAGTTTCCTCGGTTAAGGAGGGCTAATAAGACAAACTATGCAGTTTCCTCGGTTATGGAGAGCTAATAAGACATACGATGCTGTTTCCTCGGTTAAGGAGAGCTAATAAGACATACGATGCAGTTTCCTCGGTTAAGGAGAGCTAATAAGACAACATATGCAGTTTCCTCGGTTAAGGAGAGCTAATAAGAGAAACTATGCAGTTTCCTCGGTTAAGGAGAGCTAATAAGAGAAACAATGCAGTTTCCTCCGTTAAGGAGAGCTAATAAGAGAACACATGCAGTTTCATCCGTTAAGGAGAGCTAATAAAAGAAAACATGCAGTTTCCTCGGTTAAGGAGAACTAATAAGACAAACTATGCAGTTTCCTCGGTTAAGGAGAGCTAATAAGAGAAAATGTGCAGTTTTCTACTACGGAAACTTGAAAGACAATGACATGACTATGAATGACCGGCGGTGATATTTCAACTTCAAGATTTCACACAATACAATTCATGATTTCAAAATTTCACTTCACAATTTCATTTTTTCATGATTTCATGATTTCACGATTTCACGATATCACAGTTATACGAGTTCACTTTGCAATTTCACGATTTCGCAATTTCACTTCAAAATTTCACGATTTCGCTATTTCAAAATTTCACTTCAAATTTTTTACGATTTCACAATTTCACGTTTCGCGATTTCACTTCACAATCGTGAACTCGTGAAATTGTGAAATCGTCAATCGTGAATTTGTGAAACGAAATCGTGAAATCATGAAATAGTGAAATTGTGAAGTGAAATTTTGAAATCGTGAAATCATGAATTGTATTGTGTGAAATCTTGAAGTGGAAATGTCACCGCCGGTCTTTAGTACATGACTCATCTTTTCAATCTTGTAATTTTGACTTGTGCAGAGAGATAATCGACACATCGAGACATTTATCATTCTAAACACTGTCTTTACGATCCTCGATTACTGATACGGTAAACCCTCTCTAAACCGAAGTTCTAGTAGATACATTTATGCAGGTGGCTGCTTAATGCATGGTGAAGTCAAGCAGAAAGGCCCTAAACTCGCAATTGCATACATTACAGCTCGGAAAAAGATGAGTGGCAGGGTAACTCTGTATTTCTTTAGGATCCTAGCTGTTTGACAGCAAGTCAAAATATGTGGAACACTCTTTAGAGCCGTCTCATTAAACTGGTTCTGAGGGTCACTCAAAATGTAGGGTTTGATGGAGATATTAATGGCGTTCTCATGCATGCATTTATTCAATTAACGCCTTTGTAAATAGAGTAGACATTGACTAAACTGTTCTTGTAGGAGCTGTCTGATCAAGGCCTGCACGGTTTGCTTAAAGCAAATATCAGTAAAACCTCTCTATAACGGCCACTAAATTACATCAAGTATTTTGTGTAAAAGGCAGGCGGCTGCTTAAAGCAAGGTGAAAGTAAAACAGAACGCTCCTATAGGAGCGTTCTGTTTGACTCTCACCTTGCTTTAAGCAGTCACCTGTCCTAAATACCAACTAATTAACACTATTTAGTGACCGTTATAGAGAGGTTTTATTGTAGATCTGATTCTATAGATCCAGAAGTGGTTATACCATGGCTAAACATTCCTTTGTTTATATGTTATTATCAACATGTATAAGAGAAGTGATGCATATATCCTAAAGTTATTCTAGTGTTAAGATAATGGATTATTAACCCTTTCCCCGTTCCATGTTTATTCCAAATCAATATTTATTTAATCTGTTCATGGACACACTAGTTATAACGAAATATGGAAACATATATTTTAAATTCTATTAGCAAACAGAACAGACCCTGGTCAGACGGCTCCTATAGGAGCCGTCTGACTTGGGTTTACTCTGTTTGCAAATGCGTGAAAACACATTTATATGAAGGAAAGGGTTAAGCTGGGTAATTACCCATTCTACACAGAAATACTTACATTCGTGGTGCACACACAGGACAAGCTGGTGCGAAGACAGAGAAAGTATCAACATCAAGTGAACTGTATCCAGTTTTGACATCATTATCAATGCGTAATGTATAATAGAAATCAGGGAATCTACAAACGTTTTCAATATTAACAGCGTGTTTAGTATTCTGTCTCAGTTTGTTAGTTATTTTCCTTGGATTCCAGGTTGGATCTTTTTATGATCCTTGGCAAAACACTTGAGCACCTAGAATACGTTTCGTCCGATTCGACTTTAACAGTTGTCCCACTGAACTTATTCCAAACGCATGTTAATCTTACTGAATTATGTACCGTCTCGCTTAATATACGAGGAAATAAACACAATATACTGCATGGATTTATGCAACATCATTGCGCTCAAGGGACAAAGTCACATGCTTTTAAAATCGTCTAGGAATAATGAACACTCACAATTGTTCTTAACCGATGATATATTACCAATCGGTCGTAATTATGTTTTCCATTTATTTATAGATACATGCAAAAACACGATGCGTTACTAGTATGTTGTAACATTTGTAACTGAAATGAATGGTAATACATTATTATTCATACAAAACCCAAAAGGAGTTACAAAATGCTTTTTCGGTTAAATGTTTTGTTCAAATTGATGACTTAATTGTCTTTAATGGATACATTTAGAGTGACTTGTCATATTTTGTCTGTATTTATGCATACGGTTATCCCAACAACACGCATTTCCATGGCAACCCAAGTGATTGATAGGTCGGTTGGTTTGGTCTATCTGTCAACTAGCTAAGGTTAATGATCCTTGTTTGTATTGCGAAAACCGCAGAAGGTATTTTGCAATCTGACCTTTACATGTAAAATACACATTTCCTTGTATAGCTTATTTGTTTTATTTACTACTCTTCACCGTTAAATGTTTATTGGTTTAACGTAATCAAACTGTTTCTAGACACCTTTTATAGGTTTTGAAAATGCAAACACGCCATGTCGATGATGAATTTCTTACATGCTTGTGTTGTGCACACGGTGGCAATTAAAGGCTAACACCTGGGAAATGCATTTCCCTCAAAGGTTAGACGTCCATTGGATATATTCCAAAACGCCAGTTCTAAAATACCTTTTAACGTATATAGTATGTTTTGTAGAATGTATTTAAATCAAGACCAATTAAACCACAAAAAGTTCTGTTAATTGAACTATTCAAAATAGATACAGTAAAACCCCTGTAAACCGTACCAGTAAAACCTCTCTACAATGGCCACTAAATTGTGTTAATTAGTTGGTATATTAGGGCAGGTGGCTGCTTAAAGCAATGTCAAGTAAAACAAAACGCTCCTATAGGAGCGTTCTGTTTCACTTTCACATTGCTTTCAGCAACCACCTGCCTTTAACATAAAATACTTGATGTAATTTAGTGGCCGTTATGGAGAGGTTTTATTGTACATTCAATTTAGTATCAATGTCGGTGGCTAAGACATGTGGCAGCTTAATGCAGTGTGAAAGTCGTGGAGAGAGCTCCTCTAGGAACGCGATACTTCGAAATTCTAGTAATGAAGAATTAATGACTTTTTCGAAAGGTGATTGTTGAAATCAGGGTGAAAAGTTATGCAGAAAACTCTTATATGAGCTCTCTGCATGACTTTCATCCTGCATTAAGCAGCCAACCGTCTAAAAAGTTACTAATTTAAAGTCTTCTCTACTAAAAATCCAGTTTAGAGGGGTTTTACTAAATATGGCCGTGCATGTTTGTAAGACAAATGCATTTTCAAAATGAGGTCAGCTATACGAAAGCCAGTTATTATGTTTAGCAAGAAATTTGATTCTACACTGTTTTTTACCAGGGTCTTTGTGGCAAACTGTAGACCACCATGATTAAACGCGACTAGTAGTCTGTAAAAGTCGCTTTTTCAAACCATAGTGATAAATAGAGCATTTGCTCCATGGGTGCAATGCTCTATTTATCATAATGGTTTCAAAACTATAGAATTATAAAAAAAATTCCTTTTCTCTAGTAAATACTCCTTTTCGGTAGATTTATTGAAAGAGGTTTGGTCTAAAAATAACCTATAAGGGAATGGGTTTTATTTTAATCATAGACCCTTTAAATATTTGATAATATAGTTCAAGTGTGCAAAGCTCGTACACATATCAACGTTTTGATATAAATATTTGTTTTGTTATTTAATGTTTGTTTGTTACCATTATCTGTTTTCACATTTGAACCATGCAACACATGGAAAATAAATTTAACCCTTTCCTCCATAAATACGCCGTTCTACGCCTCTGTAAAAGTCACTTTATGAAACCATTGTGATAAATAGAGCATTTGCTCCTATAGGAGCAAATGCTCTATTTATCACAATGGTTTAAAACTACAAAATTCTAAAATTTTCCTTTTCTCTAATTAATTCTCCTTTTCGGTAGATTTATTCAAAGTGGTTGGATCTAAAATAGCCTATGAGGGAATGAGTTAAATGCATTTTTAATAATTTTGTTGAACGTAGAAGGTGGTCATGTGGCCATGGTTATCTCTTTAAAATTTAAAATAAATGAGCAGACGACAAATTTTGCAGACGGAAATATTTGGCAGGCAAAGAGTTAAGATATTTTTTAAGAATTATGGCTGTCTCAGTAGAATAGTACACAGATCTTCTCCAATTTGTGAATGTTGCTCCTAAAGCCATTCCAAATTTGTACGCTGTATCGTGTTATGAAAAACATACAGTGGAAGTCTACGTTCAACTAAACCAGCATATATTCAGTTTAACCCTTCGCTTGCTATTCACGTCAATATACCGACCTGTAAATAGTGAAAACCCAGATGAGACAGCTCCTGCAGGAGCTGTCTCATCAGGGTCCGCACTATTTACAAGTTGATTGTGCAACCGATATACTTGTACACAGTGAAGATATATATAATTATACAATAGGGCATGGGTAAAGAAGGAGAAATGTATTTTAAAATTCAGCAAGAGAAGGGTCAATAGTTAGTACAGCTCATCCTCTCAACCGGAATTCTAGTAGAGAAGAATTTAGATACCCTTAGGCAGGTGACTGCTTTATGCAGAGTGAAAGTCATACAGAAAGCTCCCTGAGGAGCTTTCTGCATTACTTTTACTTTTACCCTGTATGAAGTTGCGACCTGTTTGTAAGACCGATATTGTTTACCAAATACCTGTATATTTCTCTTAACACTATACAGTGTACATATTTAGAACGGCTTCACTGAAACCATTCTTAAGTTGTACATTGAATCGTGTTGAGAAAAACATACATAAAGAAGAATCACAAAATTCAGAATAATGTCATGGTTTTCCGTTAAATCTGTTAACCCTCTCATTGTGGAAAATTCATGTAAGAAATAATGACATCGTGAAGACAAGACAAGACAATATTTATGTCTCACTTCCAGACATGTTTTACAAATATACAAATATATCCACAGTAAAATTACAATAAATAAAATACATAGAGCCACTCAATGTTGAGTTATGAGAGACAACACAGATAATAAAAACGGGTTACTTTGCTATACAATATCAATTTAGAATATATCAGTTTAAAAACTGAATGAATGAAATATTATGTAAAAACACGCCAATCTGCATCATAAAAAGTTACACCATATGAAAAAACGCGCCGTTTATTAAGTATATCATGACAGGTTTTGGCAGCTTTCAATGCCAGTCATTTTCGTAAAAAAGTGTTTCTCTCTAGTAAGTATACAAATTACACAACATCTAAGTACAGTAAAACCCCGCTAATGCGACCACATAAATGAGGTATAATTATGGGTGCTAGATGCAGGTGGTAGCTTTCTGCATTACTTTTGCCCTGCATTAAGCAACCACCTGCTTATTAAGACATCCATGTTTATTCATTAAGTGGTCGCATTAGAGGGGTTCTACTGTACATGCATCTCATATTAAATTTCATTTTCGCAGTTATAAACAAGTTCTTTCTCGTAATGCTATTCCTTGATAACGTCCAGTGAATATCTAATACCTGATCTTTTATAACGGCATATGTAGATAGGAATTTTTGGTATTGGTAGAAAATGTAGAGCAGATTTATTAATGACATATGCTATTTAAACAACATGCCCTGATCTGGGTCTGCTCCGTTTTCAAATGTATGACAATGGATTTATACGAAGGAAAGGGTTAAAGGAGAGTGTTGTGTTCACATCAATTCATAGCAAAGTTTGAACATTTAATATCGTCTATAATAAAGGTACATGACCGTTCTTAATTTTTTAAAAGCTGAAAGACTATATTAATATAATTAAAATTAAGCAGGATACAAGAAGTGACATGTGATAAATGTATTGTCTAGGTACTTGAATTGTTGGTTATTAAGACATGAATTTCTGATAGATTTGATGATGTTAGCCAGCTAAACCCCTTAATAAACCTCTGAGGCGTCGTCCTCGGTTCCTGCTATTCCTTCTGTTTGATCGAAATCGCATGTTTCTTCGACCAAAAGACCGATTTCTTTGAAAACGATTCATTCTCCTATTTAATCGCCTTCCTTTGCCTCTCTGCATAGATCTGGATCGGCCTCTTGGGCTGAATCTGATTTTAGAGCGTCCGACATTACCTTGAGCAATTTCTCTGACTGGGAGACTAAGGGTATCGGGTTCATTGATTCCGGTATTTTTAAATAAAACAGAAGATTCAACCTTTTTATTAGCTGCAACGACTTTAGGCTCACTGATAGCAATGTCATTTTCTATGCCATTGGATGGGTTGTCAAAGGGCGTTAAAAGGACACCTTTCACCAGTGGCTCAGGAACGGGATTTGGAATATCAACTGTTGCCTTCTTTGGCAAATGCTTGAGAGACGGCTTAGATATTGTTGGTTTACCAATGTCGACATGAAAGTGATCTGGACTTTCTAGAATCTTTGTGCTAATATGATCAGGTTCGTTGTGTCCATGGTGAATATTTATTTTCCCACCTCCGTTTATTGGCAATGTTTCAGATGGGTGTCCTGTATTGGTATGTAAATGTGTCTGACCAGTTTCAATATGCTCAACCGCAATATCAAGAAAATTCCCATGTTGCCCTGGCTGATCCCAATGTGAATTAAACTTTTTGGGTTTCCCATGATTCCCATGTATAGGTACAGAGGGATTTTCATGATGAGTGTCTGTGTGAACAGTTTTCACTGGGCCAAGAGGTTCTCCAAATACGTCACCATGTACGGGACCAACGTTGACATTTACGTTTGGAATAGAAGCCTTCTTATTCGTAACATGGGTATCTTTTGCAGCTGCCATATTGGAAAATGGATCACTTCTTCTCAAGCCACTGTATCCTGCCGCCAAACGCGACATATAGTCCTGTCCGCTGATAGGTGTGTGATTCTTATTTATATTTTTAGTAGACGATAATGCATGACCCTGGTGATCATTCATTCCAGATCCAGTTGAAGATGCAATGTGTTTGTGTGTTTGAGACGAGGTTCCCTTAATGTCGGAATTAAGTTGATGTGGATGGGCGGGATGAACCTCAGTTTGGTCCGTAACAATGTGTTCTACCGCAACGTCCAGGAAGTTTCCGTGTGTTCCTGGTTGATCCCAATGAGAAGTTGGCTTTTTCTTTTTCTTCTTGAATGACACTGGACCCAGTGGTTCTCCAAATGATCCACTATGCAGTGAATGTGGATCTACTTCCATATGCGGCATCACACCTGATTTATCTTTGAGAGTTATTGATGTAGGGTTTACAGCAACAGTATGGCCGTTCTTGACTGTACCAAGTTGTGTTGTGACTGGATTTTCTCTTCCGAAACCGCTGTAGCCGGCGGTTAGACGCGTCATGTAATCGAGACCACTTAATGTTTTAGGTTTATCTAAATTATCAGACGTTTTGTGAATAGTTGCCACTCCTAGTGGTTCTCCAAACATACTGTCGGGAATTGTGTCTCCTCCAAATTGTGGCACAGAACTATGGCCAAGTAGTACCCCATCGTTGCCGGGTAGTAGATGTTCTGTATGGATGTCTAGCGGGTTTGAATGTTGAATTATACCGTGGTCGGCGCTGTCCAAACCCGAATGCTGGTTCCCGTGTGCATCTGGTCCTGTGTGTGGCACAAATGCATGCAATGAACCTGGAAATTATAAATACACATGTAAGTGTTTCATATACAGCATCATATCTGTATAACGGTATTTTATCCATAACACCAATACATGGGTCATACACAAACGGTGTAGACCCAACTCAGAGAGCTCTTAGAGAATATATTTGATTAGGCTTTTCATTGTTTGCTCTACCAATCAATATATAACGTTTATAACATCATAAACACTTTGTGCAGGAGATCATTATACGAAACCTGGCATGGTTCCCAATTTTCATTTGGACGGGCATGTGTGCGTAATATCTTATAGGTGTTAAAGGGTTAACCCTTTCCTTCATTTAAACGTGTTTTCACAGATTTGCAAACAGAGAGTCTGCTCTGTTGTCTCATGGACTTTGAAATAACTTTAATGTCTTAACCCTTTCCCTGTTGCGTATTCATGTGAGAATTAATGACGTCATGGATGTTAATAAGATTATTTTTTATAATGGCATATGAACACAGGGCATTTTGCCTGAAGCAGAAGCTGTAGAATCAGATCTATATTACACCATAACCAAACAGAGCAGACTCTGATCAAACGGCTCCTACAGGAGCCGTCTGATCTGGGTCTACTCTGATTGCAGATGGGGGAAAATGCGCTTACATAAGGGAAAGGGTTAAATGACTACAATATTCCACCTTCTATATATCATTGTAACTATATTGTCCATGAATATTCAGTAGGTATTGAAATTTGAAACATAGAAGAGGGAAAGGGTTAAGGCAGGGGCAGTTTCATGTAGTCTTACAGAGGCGCTTGCTTTTAACCCTTTTGGCGCCAAATTTCTAATTTTCATCTGCAATCCAATTGTTGTTAAATCATTCGGTACAATAAGGAAACGAGATAAATAAATGCAAATTTCAAAGGAGTAAAGCACTGGTATAGAAATAGAGATTGAGACAAAAAGTGAAGTGCCTGATCAGACGCCGCCTTGAAAAGGCGGCGTCTGATCTGGGACTGCACTATTTGTCGTGGTGCATTTATGCGACTTCGGCGGTGAAAGGGTTAAAGGCACTCGTGTAAACTGATTAACTGGGTGCTTTAGAGAGGTTCGATTGTGCATAACCTTTATATTAACCTCTGGCACCTTGGTTACATAACCCGAACGTCCATGGGGTAACTTATCTACATGTATATACTTATCTATATACATTTAAACCTCTCTAAACCGGAATTCTAGTTGAGAATTTAGATAATTTTAGGAAGGTTGCTGCTTAATGCAGGGTGAAAGTCATATAGAAAGTCCACTTAAGAGCTTTCTGTATGACGTTCACCCTGAATTAAGCAGCCACCTGTCCCAAAGACCAATATACTAAAGTTTTAGTCCGGTTTAGAGGGGTTTTACTGTACATCATAGATCTGCTAAGAATGAACCGTTGGGCATCTTCCAGGTACCAACAACATTACTTATTTTACTGCTAAGAAGGGTGTCAAACAGTTTGGATCTTGATAAGACGCCAAGCTACTCCAGACTGTGTAATCACCAACTCGCCACCAGGACTGGATGGATTAAGCCCCTTCTCTGCTCAGGGATTCAATCATAATACAGTGAACCCTCGTTACAACGGAGGTGTTTGTTTTCAGACATTGTGCTGGAATAACGAAGTTGCCGTTATAACGAGTTTAAATATGAAAGGAACCATATGGCCAGTTTTAAACTAGTACCAACAGGTGATCGCTTCATGCAGAACACAAGAAGTGCAAAAAGCTCCCTGAGGGAGCTTTTTGCACTTCTTGTGCTCTGCATTAAGCAATCACCTGTGGTATTGGCATTGAACCCATTTATTCAGTGGATGTTTCAAAAAGTTAACGGTAATTTTGTTTCAATGCAAATTGCCGGTATAACGAGGGTGCCATTGTAACGAATGCCGGTATAACGAGGGTGCCATTGTAACAAATGCCGGTATAACGACGGTTCACTGTATACATACTGTTGAGAACAGAACAGGACAGAATAGACTCAGATCAGACGGCTCCTATAGGAGCCATTTGATCAGGACATGTTCTGTTTGCTAATGAGATAATATAAATCTGTTTTAACAGGTTATGTCTCGGCCAAATGTTGTCATTATGATTTATGTTTTACATTTCATTTGATGAGGTAAATAGTTTAAATGGTACATAGTGTCCTTTACATTTGTATAATACTACAGGATTACAGTTGAATGTGGTTTCTTCCGATTGTTAAGCATCTTGATTTTCCAAACACATCAATGTCAGTTAACATTTCCATATTCTTACAAGTTCAAACTATGCCACATTATTACCTTGTTAATAACTGTAAGGCAGTTTATTTCTTGTTATTATTTCTTTCATGAATATTCATGGAGTAAATGGTTAAAATTAATAAACCCATAAGCATAAACATATGCTTATAAAACTTGATACAGTAGAACCCCTCTAATGCGACCACTTCTTGAAGAACATTTCTGCCTTTATAAGCAGGTGATTGCTTAATGCAGGACGAAAGTTATGCAGAAAGTTCCTATAGGAGCTTTCTGCATAATGTTCGTCCTGCATTAAGCTACCACCTGCCTCTGCCACTGTGAGTTTTATGCCCAATTTTGGTGGTCGCATTAGAGGGGTTTTACTGTACTTGAAACATAGGCGTTTGTCCATTTATATGCCTTTTGCAATGGGCGTCCCTGGGAGCCGTCTGATCAGGGTCTGCTCTGTTTGCTTAACGATATACAGTAAAACCTCTCTTAACCGGAATTCTAGTAGAGAAGAATTTAGATGCTTAAGCCAGGTGACTGCTTAATGCAGGGTGAAAGTCATGCAGAAAGCTCCTCTAGGAGCTTTCTGCATGACTTCCATCCTGCATTAAGCTGTCACCTGTCTCCAAGACCGATATTTATACTAAATTTAACGTCCGGTTAAGAGAGGTTTTATTGTATATCTAATTCTACAGTTCTGCCATTGCATAAACATGTGTTCATATAGCACAATTAAAATAAGCTAATAAATATTAATGCATACATTATTTCTAACATGAATCATGTATGAAGTTTTAAACAAATGTCTTGACAAGACCCCGAGGTCCGAATAATACCGAAATTAAATTGCATAAATGTGGAATACCTGCAAACTGGCCAAGTATGGCCTCAGCTCCCAGTAAAACTCCAAAAATTGTAGAAAACTTTACCAACATAATGCAATACTTGACATTCCTTGATATTAACTGTCAATGGTGTTTATAGCTAAACGTTCAATATTCTACTACATGTATTTGATCATTGCCTACCACGTTTACGAAAGGCTCTTTGCGTCACTGATGTATGTTTTTTAACACTTGTAACGTAATGGATTGATAGCTTTGATTTGCTGCGGACAAAAACCTTATAGTAATGTATAATATTGTTTGTTTTTTACGCCGCGTCCTATAGGAGCCATCTGAGCAGGTTCTGCTCTGTTTGCTTTTGACATGATATAGATTTGATACTACAGTTTTTGTCAAAGCAAAAAAGTTTCATTGAAACGTTCACAGTAGAAAATTGACTAATAAAATAAATATTCACGATGTCATCATTTCTTACACGAATACCGAACAGGGAAAGGGTTAAAAGTGCGTAAACGGGGCACTGACCCTGGTTATTAGTCGCAAATGGAGGCATTTACCGATGAATTCATCTAACACGGGATATCCATGTTGCCCATTTAGACTTAATCAAAATCAAAACTGGATACATGTAGAACAATGAAAGCCGCATTGATGGTGTCATTCTGAATATTCATATCCATTACTTTGCTGTACCATTTAAACTGTCGTCTGCTTCATTTTCAAAACTTTAGATTCGCTCAACTTTTCACATTAGATTGGTTATACACGGAGCTTTAAAAAACTTTTGTTTTTTTTCTGATATTATGGTAAACAATGTTTGATCTGGATCCAAAGTGTTTTGCAAATGCTAATTGCATGTCGTGGTTACCATGACCAGGATTCAGGGATAAACGTGATTAAACGCATGCTTCATTTAACCCTTTGCCTGATAGAAATGCATTTGTAAATAGAGTTAACCCAGATCAGACAGCACCTTTAGGATATGTCTAATCTGTTACTTCTCTGTTTGCTTAAATGAATAAGATAGATCTGACTCTACAGTTTCTGCCATGACCAAACATGTCACTTATTCATCTGCTATTAACCCTTCGCTTGCTATTCACGTCAATATACCTACATGTAAATAGTGAAAACCCAGTTGAGACAGCTCCTGCAGGAGCTGTCTCATCAGGGTCTGCACTATTTACAAGTTGATTGTGCAACCAGTGCACTCCACAGCAGTGATTACACAGCGAAATACTTGTACACAGTGAAGATATATGTAATTATACAACAGGGCATGGGTAAAGAAGGAGAAATGTATTTTAAAATTCAGCAAGAGAAGGGTTATAAACGTTCGGCTAATTAATATTCACGGAGTCATTGTTTGTTATTATATTGTTAACCTTTGCGAATTGCCAATACAGCTTGCAAATTACTGTGGTCTTTTGTTTTCTTTTGTTGTCCATAAATGAGAAAATTGTTAAGTGAATCAGGAAAAGCCACACACACAAGACGCAACCAATACCAAAAACATCCCCCAGCACACACACATATGAGAGATGCAAATCTCAAACACCAACAAACATACAAGTACTAGAAAAAGGCACAAGACAAACATAAAGGGGGTAAAACAGTTTGGATTCTGATGAGAGTCGTTTGACGTCTGATCTGTGACCAAGCTTTTTAACCCTTTCTCTTATATAAACATGTTTTCACGCATTTGCAAACAGAGTAGACCCATATCAGACTGCTCCTAGAGGAGCCGTCTGATCAGGGTCTGCTCTGTTTGCTAATAGAATTTGATAGATCCGTTTCTTTGCTTTCTAAAATGTCTACAATATTCCACCTTCCATGTTTCGCCATAACTATTTTGTTAATGAATATTCAGCAGGTATTGAAATTTGGAATAAATACAGAACAGAGAAAGGGTTAAAAGAGTTTCAAACAAGAATATTATAATACGTCGATATCATCATTGTCTCATCTGGATCCAAACATTTTGCAGAGCTTATCCTAATGTCGCATATACCTAAAATGACCCCATAGATACATATTTTAACCCTTTACTCCATGAATATTCATGTATGTGAGAAATAATGACAGTATGAATATTAATTAGATTAATTGTTATAACAGCGCATAAACACAGGAGTGTTTGGTCGTGACAGAAATTGTAGAATCCTATCTACATGTATATCATATCATCAGCAAACAGAGCAGACCCTGATCAGACAGCTCCTATAGGAGCCGTCTGATCTGGGTCTACTCTGTTTGCAGAGGCGTAGGAAAGCGTAGGAAAACGTATTTATGGAGTAAAGGGTTAACATATTTGCAAACAGAGTAGACATAGATCAGGAGCCAGCTGATCAAGGTCCTCTCTGTGTACTTATGACATTCTCTATATATTGCTCTGCAGTCTCTGCCATGGTCAATTTTCCTGATTTCATATACCATAATAAAAATTAGTCTAACTAAATGTTCATTTTAGGAATAATATGAGTCTAATTCTTCAGTTTATGGCATGGCCAAACAATCCTGATTCCACATGCCATAATAAAAAATAATCCAATTAATATCTATCATGTCATCATTTCTATTCATTGAGTTAACCCAGTCTCTCCTATACTTTTTGCGCCTCTGTAAAAACATTTCACATAGGAGCAAATGCTCTATTTATCCCAACAGTTACAAAACTATACAATTCTTAAATTCTCCTTTTCTATAGTTAATGCTCCTACATAGTAAATGTACATGGACACAGGAATATTTGAACATGGTAGAAACTGTGTGTTTGTTTGTGTTGATTAAGGTCCGTTTCTGCTGACTATGACCTAATTGGACGCCCCAGAGAGAGGGGAGAGGATACAGAGAAACCCGGGCGCGATGCCCTATTCTTATTATCGGCTGAGTTTCTCTGGTTCTTTTAGATGCCCAGTGTAAAGCACTGATACATCGGACCTCGGTTTATAGTCTCGTCCGAAGGACTTGGTCCGGCGGGGGATCACTGTATCATATCTATATTATATCGTCAGCAAACAGAGCAGACCATGGTCAGACGACGGCTCCTACAGGAGTTTTCTCTGTTTGCAAAGACGTAGATGGGAATATTTATTGAGTGAAGGGGTAAAACAGTTTGGATCCTAATAAGACGTAGAGTTGTTAGGCGTCTCATCTAGAAGCAAGATGTTTACACACGCCAGTCACGTCTCGCTTGGCTGAATAAGAGTAATGAGGTATATCTTAATAAATATTGCTGAGTAATTTGCTTTGATAAAGCTTTAACCCTTTATCTCATATGCTATTTTTAGATACAACCTTTTTGAATAAATCTACCGAAAAGGAGCATTAACTAGTGAAAAGGAATATTTTAGAATTTTGTAGTTTGAAACCATTGTGATAAAAAGAGCATTTGCTCCTATAGAAGCAAATGCTCTATTTATCACAATAGTTTCACAAAGTGAATTCTACATAGTCGTCAAAAGTCGTCGATATGAGGAAAAGGGTTAATTTGTAATTATACTGTAAATCCATTTTATGAGTATCCGCGTAGTAATAAATTCTTAAATAAATATTCATGGGGAGGGGGTTGGGGCCGGTAAACTTTAAATCACGGAAATTGCAACACAAACATACCTGCACCATACATTTTCAAATTCATTCGCTAACCCGAATAAATTTCTGAAAAACAATGCATCAAATAATTGCTTTTTCCCCCTTTGAGGACTTGTTGAAATTTATCACTATCTGTCTTATACAACATTCCAACCAACTTTAGGATCGACAATACACGTTTTGTTTAACTTAAACCCAATTTTGCGAACTCGTCCAATATACAGTAAAACTGGTATACAGCCACCAATAAAAAAATACTCCATTTCTGGGTTTGTAGGACAGGCGGTATGTTAATGTAGGACGAAGGTCTAGCATTAATCCTTTCCTCCATAAATACGCCTTTCTACGCCTCTGTAAAAATCACTTCTTGAAACCATTGTGATAAATAGAGCATTTGCTCCTAAGGAGCAAATGCTCTATTTATCACAATGGTTTCAGAACTACAAAATTTTTAAAAATTGTCCTTTTCTCTAGTTAATGCTCCCTTTCGGTAGATTTATTCAAAGAGGTTAGGTCTAAAAATAGCCTATGAAGGAATGGGTTAAGCAACCATCTGTTTTTATAGTATAGAGTCTTTTATAGTATAGAGTCCTGTAGTTTGAAACCATTGTGATAAATAGAGCATTTGCTCCTATAGGAGCAAATGCTCTATTTATCACAATGGTTTCACAAAGTGATTTTTACAGAGTCGTCAAAAGTCGTCAATATGAGGGAATGGGTTAACAAAATAGAATTCATCAAGCAAACAGTGCAGTCTGATTACAGAGCTCTTTCAGAAGATCTTTGGTCTGGGTATACACTGTCTGCCCAATGTCTATAAGTATATTATGAGTTAACCCTTTCCTTCATACAAACACTTTTTCACGCATTTGCAAACAGATTAAACCCAGATCATACGCCTCTTGTAGGAGCCCTCTAATCAGAGTCTGCTCTGTTTGCTAATGGAAATTTATAGATACAGATTATGCAGTTTCCAATGCAATGGAAAAAATCTGCTTTCCATGTGCCATATAATTGATTCTGTCTTTGAACAATCACGAGGTGAAGTGATTTGGAATACATGTTAAATAGAAAACGTTAAATGCAAAGTGACTGAATGTATAGTAGCAAATGCAATCAGCTTGGATACACATGGGGCTCCAAGTAACGTGGCCTCTCTATAGGTACCAAACACATGGATATGTAAAGTCATAAAAATACGAAGCACGTTTGCACGACGATACGCCCATATTCATGTAGTAAATTCATGATTTAGTTTGTAGAACAATTTGTCAGTGTCAATCCTAACTTGTCTCTAAACATTGTCACGGGTACTGAGAACTTAGCAGCAGCTCTCTCAATAGTCATGATCTCTTCTACAACAGCTTTATAAGCATCTACTAACGAGTCCTAGCCATGCTGCCGAAAGGACCCACATGTGGAAGGTTTATTCTGAAGTGAAGTAGGAAAATGTGGATGATAGTTTTATAGGAAAATGGCTGCCTTAAAAACATAATTTTAGTCTTAGCTTCTACAATAGATGTCACATGACCAAATATATAGTGAGCGAAAGACGAACTGCATACAAAAATGAATGACAAAAATCGAAATGGGAATAGCGAAAATGTTAGAATTTTGTTTCGGTGTAGAAGTTGGAAAAGCATTTTTTGACATTTCACACTTCCGTTTCTCGCATTCAGGGTGAAAATTTTGTGCGTAAATTGTAAAAGTATCACGTGACCTCCATTGTACACACGCACATTTTGTTTGTAAATAAAAATTGTTATTATTTATCCTCCCAATTTGACCTGAGACTCGATTAAATTTCGGCGTGTTTATCGGGATTGTTCGTCATACTCTGTGACCAAACATAGCAAAGCAAAAGCCGGTAATAATCATTGTACAGTAAAACCCCTCTAATGCGACCACTTAATAAACATGACTGTCTTTATTTTTAAGAAATGAATGACGTGCTTCCGGTGTTCATGAGGTTATGCAACGCATAGCTTTACGAGCAAAGTTAGTGAAGCCCGAAGGGCTTCACGTGAATCTTTGCTCGTAAAGCTATGCGTTGCATAACCTCATGAACACCGGGAGCACGTCATTTATTTCTTATATTTATATTCCATTGTATTTCTTATATTTCAACGGATTTTTTTAAAAATATTATATACCGGTCACGTAATAGCCGCTATCTAGGTCGTTGCCAGGTTCGTTTCTCACGTAGTAGGATCTCTATATATGGTATGAAAAATAGTCCCAAACACATATTATAAATATAGAATGCATACAAGATTTTAATCAGTAAATTGTCCAGCTATGTTTAAAGATTGGCTATCGTGACCGACTCCTCAAAGACGGGGACAAATTACAGAATCCGGTGAATAGCGGAACATAAGGTATAACAGAAACTACACAAACTTTCTTTACTGTTTTGTGTTATTAATAACTTTATTACGTTTGCATTCTTGTATTAACATAGCTCAATGAAAATTGAGTGTGACAAAAAGTGATTGATTAACAGATTCTTTGAATTGTGTTTTGATAGTTACAATGATAATAAAACTATTCGCTTACGTTTATCAAATTACGAAACAATATGAGACACTGTGCCAAACAATTATCATCAGTTTTCAGTACTCACTCAAAACATGTTGGTTTTATTGGTTTTCCAGGTTTTTATTGCTTATCTCTTTGTCCTTAGATTCGGTAGACCTAAATTTAAATACAGTAAAACCTCTCTTAACTCATTCCCTCATATTGACGACTTTTGACGACTCAGTAAAAGTCACTTTGTGAAATCATTGTGATAAATAGAGCATTTGCTCATATATGAGCAAATGCTGTATTTATCACAATGGTTTCAAACTAAAAACTTCTAGAATTTTCCTTTTCTCTAGTTAATGCTTCTTTTCGTTAGATTTATTCAAAGAGGTTGGATCTAAAAATATCCTACGATGGAAAGGGTTAAGCGACCAACAGAATATGTCTAACTCTGAGTCATAGAGATAGGCGATAGCTTAATGCAGAACGAAAGTTATAGCTCATACAAGAGCTTCTGCATTACTTTTGCCCTGCATTAAGCAACCATCTACTTCTAAACGCACCCGTGTTTATTGTGATCGATTTAGAGAGGTTTTATCGCATATTTTTATAAGAATAATCAAAGTACTAAAGATCCTGTCTTAAACGGCCATTTATTCATTGAACACAGAGGTGTTAAAAAGCAGGAGGTTACTAAATGCTGGACAAAAGTAATGCAGAAAGCTCTGTTGACCTGCATTAAGCTACCATCTTCTTACAAACTGATAATTAGACATCTGTTGGTGTCCGCTTAAGACAGGTTCTATTGTGATAGATTTATTACTTACAATAGGCTATAAGTTTATAAAAGTGTTTCATGTTTTGAAATTAAGAAAAAAATGGATATTTCTTAGTTATCAAACCAATTGACGACAATACCTCACTGAGACACAAAAGGAATTAACAGTATATATGTTATATTTATTGACAGGTTTGTCGTACAAAGCGATTTTAAGGGTTGCATATATAATATCAGATACAGCACAAAAGGTACCATTGCATATTTTAACACGACAGATATATAGAGGATTGTACACGTGAGTTCATTCCCAGTTGAATTTACCAAACGGTCGATTAAAATATGTCACGAATAAATGAACACAAATGCAATACTCTTTTATTAAATTGCGCAAAAAGGTAAGCAAAACAGGTGCCATTCATCTGCGTTTTATAATACAGTTGTGCAGTATAAACATAAAAACAAACGAGCTCATTATATGAATTTGGAAGCAATGTCATGTGATAAAATCGCAATGAAAATTATTTCTTTTTGACGTGGTCTAATAGTTGCCAAACTTTACGAATATTCATCGACGTTTTATAAAAGGAATTGAAGGGAAGCCCATACTGAAAGTTAAATCAGACAGCATTTTCAGCGGACGGTAATTATTTGGCGCCAATGAACTTAACCCTTCGCTTGCTGAATTTTAAAATGCATTTCTTCTCCTTAACCCATGCCCTGTTGTATACTTACATATATCTTCACTGTCTACACGTATTTCGCTGTACAATCACTGCTGTGGAGTGCACTGGTTTCACAATCAACTTGTAAATAGTGCAGACCCTGATAAGACAGCTCCTGCAGGAGCTATCTCATCTGGGTCTTCACTATTTACAGGTAGGTGTATTGACGTGAATAGCAAGCGAAGGGTTAAGCCATGTCAGGAAAGGAACCTCACTGTCCAACTTATCTCCGCATTTCTACTTCATGTAATTAAGATATTTACTGTTTACGTTAACTGGTAGTTGTGATGTATGTTAACAGTAACTACATTTAGTCTACATTGTTAATAATGTCACATTGTCTCCTACCTTGCAGAGCTCCTATAATAACATAATCAGCCTAAAGCTGCCGAAAGCAATCTTGAAATATTTTCAAACATCCTACGCCCTCTTCTTCCTCGTCGCTCTCCCCTAACTCTCCTCCAGCGTCTTCGACGGTTGATTCTGCTCTGGCGCATGTCATCTCTGTCAAATCCAAACGACCTTGCCCTCTGGCTCCCGTCACGATGTAGCCTGGTAGTAACGTGATCCGTATGTAACCCTCTTTGTTCGTGATATGGAAACCTTGGACCGATTACTGATGAACCTATTTGGTGCTCGGTTTGCACGTGTAAAGCGTGTGTATCGAGCGGATTACCGTCCACACCTGGGCCATCAATATGAACGGTTGTCCTTGGCCTATTTGGTTCCAGTGGTAGGTGTACGGAAGAAACAACGCGGTCTGTAGAAATGGCAGGAACCAGCGTGTTCACTGGTATTGTTGCTGTAGGCTCCAAATGTGTTGTCCTAGTCCGCACGTGCTCCACGGGGAATGGATATGGATTATCATGTTGATAAGGACCGTCAAAGTGGGAACTGGTCACTGATGACACTCTACCGGCTCTAGGTGAATCTACGAAAGGCTGGTGCAAGATTCTTGACGGATTTCTGTGTCTGAGCGATCGATCGAGATGCATACCACTTCCAAGCGAGTGGCCAGATGCAATACCACCAACACTTAATATCCCTGGGTGTAGGGAACCAGTCCTGGAAACAGTCGGATGCATGTTGGTGTGTGTCTCTTCAATATGCAGAGCAGGGACATCTAACGGATTGGTGTGTTGACGAGGACCGTTCATGTGGACGGATGTAGTCACATGATCAGTCACGGTGTGTGGGTCAATAACCCTACCAATACCGGAACGCGCGATGCCATCTAATCTAGCTCTTCTTCGACCACCCCTCCGACCTTCAACAAATCAAGTATGGGTTAGTGTAGCTATACTTTTTTAACTGTTTCCTCCATGAATACTAATTCAAACCTTTACTCCATAAATACGCCTTTGCAAACAGAGTAGACCCAGATCAGACGGCTCCTGTAGGAGCCGTCTGATCAGGGTCTGCTCTGTTTGTCTTTGAGTTATAGTTTCTGTCATGGGCTATTATAACAATTGATCTAATTAATATTCATGATGTCATAATTTCTTACATGAATATTCATGGAGTAAAGGGTTAAGCATTTATTACTATATGAATATTCATGTACTTAAGTATTACAATTACACATTACAAGGAAACCGTTGGTTGTGACACACTCGGATCTATATTATTCCATAAGTAAACAGAGCAGACCCTGATCAGACAGCTCATATGGGAGTTGTCTGATCTGGGTCTATTCTGTTTACAAATGTGTCAAAAGCCGTCTTATTGAGGGAAAGGGTTAACGCTCGCAATACAAGGTACAAACTATAATACATTTGCAAACAGTGAAGACTCAGACGAGACAAAAGCTGATGCATGCAACCCAGGATTCAAACTCATATACATTACCATGGGCATTCATTAAGTGGCCACTATAGCGGGGTGTTTCTGTATTGTCATTTTATGGTTAAACTAACCGTGAACGCATGTTTGTTTTCAGTTTTGCCAGCATGTATGAACTATTGTATGGACTGATAAATCGCATGCAGTCTGTAATGTCAAACAGTAGGGTGTACGAGTATTCCGCTGTTTATTGTTCATTAATGTTGTTATCATTCACGACAATCCGTGTACAATCCATCAGTTACCATAATCCATCCTTACTTCATCCATTATCTTATTTACAAATATCAGTCGTATACTGTAAAACTTCTTTCATAGAAAACACTGCAGTTCAAACATGGACATCACATCGTTAGCAGCATGTGGCTGCTTAATCTTTTCTTTCATATAAACGTGTTTTCACGCATTTGCAAACAGAGTAGACCCAGAGCAGACGGCTCATATCTGTTTGCTAATGGAATTTGAAATGTCTGTGTTTTTAGTTTCTAAAATGGCTGCAATGTCCAATCTGCCATATTTCATCATAACTATTTTGTCCATGAATATTCAGTAGGTATTGAACTTTCAAATAAATATAGAACTGGGAAAGGGTTAAACTAGAACGAAAATAATGCAAAACCCTGCTGTAGAAGCTTTCTGCATTACTTACGTGCATTAATTTACAACTGCTTTAAATCTTTGAATTTGGGAAACGAGTGTAATATAATTTGCAAATAATGGAGATCCAGATCAGGGAACTCCTCTAGAAATCCTCTGATCAAGATATGCACTGATTATCATTCACAATGTGCTTGTAAATTATGCCATTAATATATTATTGCATTATTATAATTATTTGTACACATGAGAATATGATGTAACACATATCACTACAGTAAAATTTCTCTATAACGACCACTAATTTGTGTTAATTAGTTGGTATTTAGGGCAGGTGGCTGCTTAAAGCAAGCTGAAAGTAAAACAGAACGCTCCTATGGGAGCGTTCTGTTTTACTTCCATCTTGATTTAAGCAGCCACCTGCCTTTAACACAAAATAATTGGCGCAATTTAGTGGCCGTTATAGTGAGGTTTTACTGTATAATAAACAAGTTACTACTACAACTACAGTTACTGCTATTAATTATGTCCTTACGAATTAACCCTTCGCTTGCTGAATTTTAAAATACATTTCTCCTTCTTTACCCATGCCCTGTTGTAAAATTACATATATCTTCACTGTGTACAAGTATTTCGCTGTGAAATCACTGCTGTGGAGTGCACTGGTTGCACAATCAACTTGTAAATAGTGCAGATCCTGGTGAGACAGCTCCTGCTGCAGGAGCTGTCTCATCTGGGTCTTCACTGTTTACACGTAGGTATATTGACGTGAATAGCAAGCGAAGGGTTAATGGATTCTATAGCTACATAGTGGTTCCAGACGAGCCAATGTACACAGTTGATCCTGAGGTATACGCCTTACAGTCCAAAGTTGATACTATTTTGTTCGTACGCTTTAGAGTTTTTTTCTGTAAGGGTTTAGATTGCTTTTTTTGTGAAAGGGAGAGCACTCATATAATCACTGCAGGTTGTGTGCGACATTCTTTATTATTCTTTACTTTTATTTATTACACCCAATAACTAGGTATACCTCTCCCAATTATAGAGACACAAACACTAGGGCATTAACCCTTGAGATGGTGAATATTTAAAATGGAATAAACTATCAGTGTTAAGTGATTGAGTCCATTCAGTAAGAAGGTTAAAAACTTGCTGGATTATTTTGAGTGAAAAACAATGCAGACCGTGATCAGATGGCATCTCTATGAGCCATTTGATCTGGGTCTACACTGTTTGTTAAATATTAGTACACATGTTTATCCCATCCGAAGGCCTAACTCAACAACATACTTAAACCCAATACCTCATAGGCTTTTTTTTAAATAGATCCAACCACTTTGAATAAATCTACCGAAAAGGAACATTAACTAGAGAAAGGGACACTTTTGTAATTCTGTAGTAGAAACCATTGTGATAAATAGAGCATTTGCTCCTGTAGGGGGAAATGCTCTATTTATCACATTTGTTTCAACAGGTGACTTTTGCAACAGGTGACTTTTCAACAGGTGACTTTTGCAGAGGCGTCAAAAGGCGTCAATATGAGGGAATGGGTTAATACCAATGTTAGGTACATTGTCATGTAATTGGTTTTTCTAGTTGTTTTTACTTTTCCCTAATATGTTGTGTCAAGGTTTGTGCTGGACATATACATATTGGATGTTTTCTAGGGAATATTTATTCATGATCACCTCAGTGATTCCGTTTTAAACCAATTCTTATTTTGTCTGGTTCTCATCAGTCAAATGTCCAATTTCGGATCTTTTTCGGTATGTTGTTGACTAGAAATATACCTGTTTTTGAAATGCCAATTTATACAGAGTCCTCTCGATGTTTTGCAAGGCAAATTGCATTCATATTACAAATATCGAAAAATAATGCTTGTCATAATACCGGTATTATAAATCGGGCTGATGTGTTACCAACGCCCGCAACGGATATAGTTCATGCGTGGATATAACTAAGTGTAATCCAAGTCGAATAAGTCGAACATTTATTTAGCTGAATATTTTATATGGATTATGAAAATGTGAATTGTGGCTATGACAGAAACTGTAGAATCAGATCTATATACATGTGTGTCCAAAAGCAAATAGAACATACCCTTATCAGACGGCTCCTACAGGAGCCGTCTGAAATTGAACTGCCCTGTTCGAAAAGGCGAGGTACACATATAATACTTGTGATATGTTTCTCTCGTAGTTTGAATTGTACATAACATATCTTACTTTTGAAAATGTCCATATAATGCAGAAAATATGCTTCAAGGAGAGGATCCTAATAAGCATGTTTTTTTTATTTCTTTCGATTCCTTAATTCCAAATATAAGTGGATTTATGTACCTTTCAGAAATGAAATATGTTTAAACTAAACATCTCTATCTGGTAAAGATTTAATGTACTCTGTGTGTTTCATTTTCCAAAGTGAGTTTTTCCTCAATTTCTCTTCGAAATTATGACCAGAATGTCAAGTTCTTTTGAGACGCCGAGTTACTCGATCTCTTTTCTGGATTTAAGCTTACATAATTATGTTATCGCAGAATAGCCTGAGGTAAAAGAGTGAAGCAGAAATCTCAAGAAAACGTAAATCCACCATACCAGTAATCGGGTGTGTTTCAGTTCGTCTCGTTTCCACGTGCAGAGTGTCAACATCTAGCGGATTGGTGTGCTGACGTCGGCCATCCAGGTGGACGGATGTAGTCACGTGACCAGTATGAGGGCGGATACCACCCAGTCTTGTCCTTCGTCTACTGTCCAGTCCACCTTAAACAGGTTAATAATACTTTTGTTTAAACATTTCCGTGTTCATTATGATTTTTGTTTGCTTTGTCAACTGCAGAATCTATATAATGTCAAAAGCAAACAGAGAAGATCCTGATTGGATGGCTCCTACAGGAACCGTTTGATCTGGACCTACTCTGTTTGCAAATGCGTGAACATGCGTTTATTATGCAAGGCAATTCTGAATGACCTCATATAAACGTTTTTCAGGTCTTTGCATACAGTGTAGACCCAGATCAGAAGGTTCCCGTAGAAGCCGTCTGATCAGGATCTGTTCTGTTTGCTTTTGAAATTATGATAGACTTGACCCTAAAATTGCTGCAATTGTCAAAACAATTCTGTGTTGCAGACGCCAAGTTATTTGAGGTCTGTTCTGTATAGATCCAAGCTATTGGCATCGGTTAATAGAATTACAGTAAAATGGTACGTACTTGAGTGTTCGTAGTATCACGTATTTGAGTGTTCGTAGTATCGAGTTCTTACTGTACGTGTTTTACGTTACAGCTGTCTAAAGGATATATTGCCATACGTAATTATGTACTGCCGTTTTAAAAAATAAATCTGATTTCGATGTACAGTAAAAGCCCTCTAAACCGGAATTCTAGTAAAGAAGATTTTAGATCATTTTAGGCAGAGTCCTGCTTAATGCAGGTTGAAAGTCATGCAGGGAGCTCCTTGGGCTAGAAGAACTTTTTGTATGACTTTCACCCTGCATTAAGCTGCCACCTGTCTCAAAGACCGATATTGATACTAAATTGGCCTTCTGGTTCAGAGGGGTTTTACTGTATTTGAGGTCAAATAGAGAGGAAATCAGACAGATGTTCTAAACTTGTTGAAAGTACAGTACAGTCCTCTAAAGCGACCACCCAATGAATGAATAAATGTAATCATGTAGCTACTTAACTCTTTCGGTGCCAATGTCGCCTGTTGGTACCATTAAAAACAGTGCAGTCCCAGGTCAGATGTCGCCTGTTGGCACCATTAAAAACAGTGCAGTCCCAGGTCAGATGCCGCCTTTTCAAGGCGGCATCTGACCTGGAACTTCACTGTTTTCTGTATTATTTTAGCCCACGCATACAGGTTTTTTAAAAAACAAATGTTTTACTAATATACCTTTATTATTTAGTTTAGAATTATATTGAATATGAAATTATTATTGCAGACGACACTTTTAAATTTGGCGCCAAAAGAGTTAAAGCAGGACGAAAGTGACACAGGAAGGCAATATGGGAGCTTTCTGTATAACCGTCGTTCTGCATTAAGCTACCATCTGTCCTTACGTCCTGAAATTAGTCATACTTTTGGTGGTAGCATGAGCAGGATTTTATTGTAGATTTTTAAGGTAAACTGCGTCCAACATGTGTTTAACCCTTTCCCTGTTCTATATTTATTCAAAAGTTCAATACCTACTGAATATTCAATGAAAAAATAATTATAATGGAATATGTAAGGTGGAACATTGTAGCCATTTTAGAAAGTAAACAAAC
Organism: Azorinus chamasolen; assembly: GCA_963576725.1. Lineage (NCBI taxonomy): Eukaryota > Metazoa > Mollusca > Bivalvia > Cardiida > Solecurtidae > Azorinus > Azorinus chamasolen. Next base: position 82,522,679 of record OY755239.1, read on the forward strand.
ACATGTATCAAGTTTAATTGGCAAACAGAGCAGAACCTTTTACACGTCTTTGTAAACAGAGAAGACTCAGATCAGATGGCTCCTATAGCATAATAAAACTATATTTCTACAGTTTCTGCCAATACTAAACATTTCTGTGTCCCACATGCCATTACAAACATATAGCCAATGATTGCCCATGGTCTCATTATATCTTACAGAAATATTCATGAGGGAAAGGGTTTAGTAAAAGTATTGACACATGTTGCATTGTATATCTTACGAACCTATGAATTGTCCGCATACCACATTTGACAGA
>OY755239.1:82523176-82688884 GCA_963576725.1 Azorinus chamasolen
TGATCATGGTCTGCACTGTATGTAGTCAGGGCCTTCTATACTTGAGTTTACCATGTCTTTCATGGAAATAATTGCCGAAACTTACATACCAAAAAACACGTTTGAGATAATCATATGCAAAGAAGGCGGAGCCTGAATCATAAATATTCATGGAGTGAAATGTTGACGTCATGATAGCTCAATTTTGCAGGTTTTTTTTAAATCCCTTTCCCTCATATTGACGACATTTGACGACTCTGTAAAAGTCACTTTCTGAAACCACTGTGATAAATAGAGGATTTGCTCCTATAGGAGCAAATGCTCTACTTATCACAATGGTTTCAAACTACAAAATTCTAAAAATTTCCTTTTCTCTAATTAATGCTCCTTTTCTGTAGCGTAGTTCATAGAGGTTGTATCTAAAATTAGCTTATGAGGTAATGGGTTAAAGTGAATGGTCAGTTGGAGTTCGAGCTAAAATATTTTATTTTAAAGGGAAAAGAGTGTAGACAGTGGTCAAATGAGCATTTAGGGGCCCTCTGATCTGGGTCTATACGGTATGCAAACATTCAATATGTTTCCCTAATTAAAATGTTCACATTTATCAAATACTAACCTTGCGGTTGACACAGAATAAAACGTCGTGTCGAAATAAATCCAAGAACCACGACAATTGAAAATCTGAAACGCATTGTTTATTTAATTGTCCTGATTCCAATGTCACTATTTCGTATTTTTCATGCCCTTTCTCTATAAGTGCTGATCCTACACTGGGTGTAAGACAGTGTGGGATGTTCAGTATATAATGAGGTTGATCAACGCAAATGTATTGTTTTAAGTATGCGATTATAAATACGATTATTAGTACGTAAGAAGATGCCGTTTTATGACAATACATCGACGAATTCTTGTGTATTTTTGCACTACTCGGTCTTTCCCCCTCAATACAGATCAATCACATTTGTCATTGGCTTCGATTAGTGTGGTTTTATTGCCGTTGTCTGATTGGTCAAACGACGCCAGATGATGACGTCACTCAGGTGTTTTGAGCCAGCTGGTTTGCAGTGATAAGCCTGAGTCTGAATCGTCATTCTTAATGAATAACCAAGTCACGATTTGGTAAATCCGTCGTTTTGGTTGGCCAGTGACAGATTGCATAAACTATTGTCTAATATATCTATTAAGATAATGTATACCTCCAGTGATAACATTTACAAATAGGTTGGAACTTGATAAGACGCCATGTAAATCGGTGTCTCAACAGGATCCGACCAGCTGTGCAATCAGTGTGCTGAAAGTGTCAATATATGGACGAAATATCTACTATTTGGTCTAAAATGAAGAAGATCATTGAAGAAATTTGTTCAGCATATATAAAGTGAATGAATTGCAAGAAGGTGGTGCATAATACACAACAGTAAAATATATAGCAAAACCTCGCTAATGCGGTGACATAATATACAGTTAACCCCCTCTAATGCGACCACTTAATGAATAAACATGAGGGTCTTTATAAGCAGGTGGTTGCTTAATGCAGGACAAAAGTAATGCAGAAAGCTCCTCTAGGAGCTTTCTGCATTACTTTTGTCCTGCATTAAGCTACCACCTGCATCTAGCACCCAGAATTATACCTGTTTTGGGTGGTCGCATTAGCGGGGATTTACTGTATTAACATGAGACTCTGTAAACGCAGGATATTGCATGATTCAGGGCAAAAGTAACGCAAAAAGCTCCCATAGGAGCTTCCTGCATTTCGTTTGACCTGTATTAAACTATCACGTGTTTTACCGTCCAGAATTATATTTCTTTTGCGCGGTCGTATTAGCAAGACTTTACTGTATTATTTCAGACTGGTTTATGCATATCGTATATCACCACTGTGTATAACGACTTGTCTTGGCTTGCCTAGGCTGTTAACCCTTTCCCTGATGAATATTCATGTAGGAAATAATAATGACGTCATGAATATTAATAAGATTATTTCTTATAATGGCATATGAACACAGGACATTTTGGCTCAGATAGAGGCTGTAAAATCAGATCTATATTACACCATAAGCGAACAGAGCAGACCCTGATCAGACGGCTCCTATAGGAGCCGTCTGATCTGAGTCTACTCTGCTTGCAGATGCTTGAAAATGCGCTTACATAAGGGAAAGGGTTAATGAATTATCAGAGCGGAATAGCCGCTGTATCCATGTGCTATAACCGGTATAACAAATTAATGTACATATGTAATTAATATTCATGGCGTCATTATTTCTTACATAAATATTCATGGAGGAAAGGTTAACCGAATAACATAGCACACAGCATCAAATAGAGCGGCCCTTATCGTAAGTGATCCGTAACCATTTACTTCATGAATATTCATGCAATAAAATAATGACATTAATGAAAATTAATTAGATTAATTTTATAATGACACGTGGACGCGGGTATTTTTGGCCATGGCAGAATCTATATTATATCAAAAGCAAATATCTAGAGCAGACCATGCTCAGACACCTCCTATAGGAGCCGTCTTGGTCCATGCTTATAAAACTTTTAGTTGAGTCTGATTTCGTTCTCAAGTTTTTGATTGGTCAGATTTGAGCCTTTGGCTCAAATCTGACCAATCAAAAGCTTGAGAACTTAAATCTGACCAATCAAAAGCTTGAGAACAAACTCAGACTCAACTAAAGAGCTTTCTACTTTGTTTGCAAAGGCAAAGTGTCCTTTTATATATGTATGCATTGTACGGTAGGGAATGATTTATATAAACAATTTACATTTTTTACTAGATTCTGCATGTGTGTTAGTGTGTGCATACGTGCGTGCGTGTGTGTTAAAGAGATAGTGCAGCTCAATAGTTTTGTGGCATATGATTTTTTTTATTATTCAAAGGCTTTGAACGATGCTACACGTAGACCTATAGACCTACAAACGAATCTGAAAGCAGGAGATCCTTTCAGTTTGAAAGCAAAATCGGCAATGAGAAAAGAGAAAATTGCAACTCGGTCTTACATGGTCTGTTTATAAGTGGTTATTAAAGACATTCCCTTGGCCGGCTTGGGTCTTTACAGCTAACCTGTGAAAAAGCATGCGGCACATGGTAAGAGCTATAGCAGTCTGCCTGTCAAGAACCACTGGAGCGTTCCATGTGAGGCCCGTCTCTTACATTTGATGATTTGGAAATGATTAGATTGTCACTAATGCAGTATATGCAGTATATGCAGTATACTGTACAAACAAACATGGCATGTATATATGAACGCCAGCTCTACAAGACAAAATTGAATTCTCAGCTTTAATTAGGGCGCCTTTGAACATATAATAGCTCTCCTCCACTGCAGGTTAAATGGATTCTACTGCAGGCCAAATGTCCAGAGTTTTTAAGCGCTCATGTTTTTTTTAATGTATTTAATCCTTATTAGATATTCATCTGCTAAATTGCTTGTCTGCTTCAAATGTGAAAATGCTTCATAGTTTGTAAAGATTTGTGAAAATGTTGTCTGTCAAATAGCTTGGATCCAGATAAGATGCCGGGTTACTTGACGTCTCATCTGGATCCAACCTGTTTGCATATATGGCCCTTTGTTTGTTAGTGGTAGGCTTCTAAGGGTTGAACTTCTATTGGGTTCTGACCAACAATGGTCTTTTGAGTGTGTTCCCCTTGACTAATTGTATGTCAGGGCCTCTCTAGACAGAATGAGACGGCTTGCCATATTTTGCACACCTGTATCATGCTTTTACTGTTACTTTCGCGCCTATTGAGAACAATGGGGGGGGGGGGAATCATTGAATGGACCTGGGTAATGTCTTTAAAGACATTACCCAGGTCCATTCAATGATTCCCCCCCCCCATTGTTCTCAATAGGCGTGAAAGTAACAGTAAAAGCATGATACAAGTGTGCAAAATATGGCAAGCCGTCTCATTCTGTCTAGAGAGGCCCTGACATACAATTAGTCAAGGGGAACACACTCAAAAGACCATTCTTGGTCAGAACCCAATAGAAGTTCAACCCTTAAGAAGCCTACCACTAATAAACAAAGGGCCATATGCAAACAGGTTGGATCCAGATGAGACGTCAAGTAACCCGGCATCTTATCTGGATCCAAGCTATTTGACAGACAACATTTTCACAAATCTTTACAAACTATGAAGCACTTTCACATTTGAAGCAGACAAGCAATTTAACAGATGAAAATTTTATAAGGATTAAATACATTAAAAAACCTAAGCGCTTATGTATATCAGAGATAAAACTGTGGACATTTGGCCTGCAGTAGAATCCATTTAACCTGCAGACCGGGACACAGGGCAAACACGATAGCTCACTTTAACTCAAGAAACACTGCACATAGAGTAATCACCCGTTCTCACAGCATCTCTCGGTAAAGAATTGCTGAAATATGATTTTACGTTAGTGTGGGTCAAGTACTTTCAGTGAAAAAAAAAGACATATTACATAGGGCAATACTTCCAAAAGAGGTGTCCCACAGAATTATTATCCTTGGACACAGCTGCCTTTTCTCCCAACAAGGTCTATCAGAATATGTAAATACTGCTCAGAAAGTTATAATTTAACCCCTGCACCCTGCACTTGATCTCAATGAGATATATTTGTATGCGGAGTGTCATGAATGTAGGTTGAGCACTTTAGAAGACATTCACAGGTCGAACGGACAAAGCGGGGCCTATATGCTCCTTCTTATAGTTTCAGGGAGCATAATAAAAAATAAAAACATATACTGCATTAGTGACAATCTAATCATTTCCAAATCATCAAATGTAAGAGACGGGCCTCACATGGAACGCTTCAGTGGTTCTTGACAGGTAGACTGCTATAGCTCTTACCATGTGCCGCATGCTTTTTCACAGGTTAGCTGTAAAGACCCAAGCCGGCCAAGGGAATGTCTTTAAGTGATACACTACTCTCGCCCCTGGCACCAGATTAAGCGGGTTTCAATTAGCATTAAAATGTATTATCCCGAAGGACCAGAAAATATAGCCTAAGTGGAAGAAATAGGCCTATCATAAACTTAAAACTGACTAGAAAACTTTTTTTTCAGATTTACAGACAATGTCCTCAACGTTATATGTTAAACTCACACGATTTAATCCTATTCCTGTTCTGTATTTAGGCCAAATTTCAATGCCTACTGAAAATTCATTAACAAATAGTTATAAAGAAATGTGGAAGGTGGAACGTTGTAGACATTTTAGAAAGTAAAGAAACAGATCTATCAAATTTTATTAGCAAACAGAGCAGACCCTGATCAGACGGCTCCTCTAGGAGCCGTCTGATCTAGGTCTACTCTGTTTGCAAATGCGTGAAAACACGTTTATATGAGGGAAAGGGTTAATCCTGCATACTTTAATGTATGTGTGTTCACTTAGTTTGCGGATGAACTTTATCGTGGCAAATTATAATTATACACCGTTTGTGTGGGTCGTCCCAGGAAGTAAATTATGTCGTTGCTTATAAAATAAATTCGATTCTTCAGTTTGAGCCATGAACAAAAATCTCTTTGTCCAGTATATTATTGTTATTATGACGAATCAATTAATATCCGTGACGTCATTATTTTTTTATATGAATATTCATGACGGAATGGGTAAGGGGGACTTTTATAAATATAGCCACCCAAGTCTGCAGGATCGTAACCACCGAATTCCTAATGAGGCGGGCGGAGCGATATATACGTTAAATATAAGTTACGCCTATTATTAGTAAGTAATTTTTCGTCTTCAGCAATTTGTAGTCTGCTTCAATTCTTAAGATAAACTTTCTCTCATTTTTTTGCAAAAATATGGTCAAGATGACATACAGTTTGGATTCTGATGAGACGCCGCATTATGCGTCTCATCTGGATCCAAACCGTTTGCATAGCTAATCACAGTTTCGCCGCCAGCGTGCAAAGAGTTAGGCTAACCTAGTCCACTTCATCCTTGGTGGGATATCTATAGGGCATTACCAATTTGTATATATACCCCTCTAGGCTAATCCATGAATATTTATGTAAGGAAAAAAATGACAAGAAGTCAGATCGCAAGAAAAGCAATCGAATATATTATATATATATAAATGCTGAAGACAAAACTTATATATATATATGATTGATATCGGTGACTGGTCTTATTCGCAACGTGTGCTACATGTTGGTAAGTATTTACTATTCGGCTTAACCCTTTCCCTCATATAAACGTGTTTTCACGCATCTGCAAACAGAGTAGACCCAGATCAGACGGCTCCTAAAGGAGCCGTCTGATTAGGGTCTGCTCTGTTTGCTTATGGAATTAGATAGACCTGTTTCTTTAGTTTCTAAAATAGCTACCACATTTCACTGTCTATATTTCAATATAACCATTTTGTCCATGAATATTCAGTAGGTATTGAAAGTTTGAATAAACATAGAACAGGGATAGGGTTAAACTTGCTTTTCGACGTCTCTAGGCCGTTAAGTGCTTGTGCGGCGGCCGTAAAAAATCGCCCCTTACTTCATTCTCAGTGTTGTTATATATTCTGGTCCTTCGGGATCATCAATTTTAGTGTTCTAAGTTTTGAAAATTGAATACCGCTTTAAGCCGGTCCTAGGGGCGTGAGCAGTGTTGTACTATCAAACCGAGTCTGCATTTTTCTCTTTTCGCATTGCTGTTTTTGATTTCGAAGGATCTCATCCTATCAATATTTATTTAAAGCATATATATATATAACAGATTATTAAGAAATTCAATTTGACGTTTTTTAAATAATTTCCTTTTTTGTTTGATTTTCTCATTAATATGCGTGAATATGCTAATGAACTGATTAACAACATGATATTCTAAATCAAAGACCAGTATATTTATTTAATACTTGGTAATACCCGTAACTGATAATGTTAACTCCCACCTGCCTAAGGTCCTGTGATATAACATTATATGTAAATGACGCTGTCCGAGCATACGTTTGCTACAGAAACTCTAAAACTCATTAAACCGCAGGTTTTGAAAATTCTGTGGCATTGGCCAATCAGAGTTGTTTATCGAGTTTTTCCTTTTTCGTGAAGACGGGATTATTGCTGCCAAAATGAAACTGTGGTTTAAATCAGTTAGACTGCAAATGACAAGTCTTTAACTCTTCATGAACATTTTAAAATATAAAATGCATATATACCTCACAGAGACACAATTTTGTACATAATTCATGTATTTCATCTTGGTTACTCTCCTTGGTGGTTTTACGTATAAAGACATATTTCTGTGCATATGGAGTCACAGATGATTTCAGATCTAGTTTTCACTATTTTTCTAGTCACTTTCTCTCATTTTTCGGTTTTCTCATTAATATTCATGAATATGATAATGAACTGGTTAACGTCGTCATATTCTGAATCAAAGACCAGTTTATTTACTAGTATTTCATATTTGGTAACAGATTGATACAGTCAGCTACCAACTCTCGGAGACCCTGAGATATATAGCGGTATATACATAGATCTTCTCTACATCATATATGCGTTTGCTATGGAAACTCTAAAACTCAATAAAAAATGCTAACTTATAGGCTAGAGACACGGTGCTTTTTTGTTTTAAATAATATCAGCTAGATTACTCTCCTTGCTGTGTTTTATGTCTAAGGAGACATTTCTGTGTATTTGGAACATCATAGATGATATTCTAGTTTTTTCACCATATTCTAGTTTTTTTCTTTCATTTTTCGGGTTTCTCATTAAATATGCATATCGATGATTATGCAAATAAGGCAATTAACAAAATCATATTATATATTAAGGAACAATGTCTTACCTTCATCTTGGCACCAATTTCAAACTCTTAGCGACCCAAATGGCATATAGGTCCATCGTTGTCCGGACTAACGGTTGCCATGGAAACGGTAGGAAAAATACATTATAGCAGGAATGATTTTTTTTTCATGGGAACATTTTTTATTTCCATTCAACATACCCTGTCAAACACTCTGTTACCCATGAAAAAGTCAGATAGGGTGCACGATAACTCTATCTGGCCCCGGGGTAGCCTATAACTAGTAATGGAACAAGAAAATCATATTAGGAACAAATAACGCCAACACCGTTTACTAAAAATTAATTTGCATCGGGCGGAGTAAAAATAAAAACACCACAATTGCGCGAATTTTTGATATAATATAATTATAAATTCAGTAAACTACTTTGATTACACTCATATCTTAATGGTTTAACTGATTTTTAGTCTAGAAAAATGCATTATACAAATTAAGCCACGCCCACTACATTAATTCGGTGGTTAAGATTTCTTCAGACTTCGAACGGTGGCTTGATAAAATTGTGACCAATTTGGTAAAGTGAAACTTTCCAAGTAAAGCTTAGATCTGTGTGTATTTATAACTTGTGTGACCAGTAAAAAAAATTAATCAGTTTTTAGAAGTGATGCAGAGCAGGTATACCTTTTATGTAGCTGTTGGGAAGCAAATCATAATGTAAACGTACTTTCACTTTCGATTTCAGTGGGAAATTTATTTGAGTGCATGAAAGGATTCTTGAAATTGGCTGACAAAATTAATTAACTGAAACTTTAGTGTTACGGATTGTGGTTTGTTTTCTTACTACTTACATGTTCTACTTGTCACGTGCACTGTGTTATTATTATTTACGTACTGATTTGTAAGGACTTTAAATAGATAAGATGAGTGCAGTTCACTGGCACCAGCTAGATTAACCCACAGGGTCAATGGTCTGAAGTGTGCCTGGACCCCCAAATGGCACACCTGTGTAAAAATCCATTCTGGGTCGAAGTCATTGATTACATATGTATATATACATAATTCTTATGTATAATGGAGATAGATAGAAGACAACAAAAAAATTCCTTTCTTATTTCTTATTATAATTCTTATAAATGTATATAATGCCTATGTGTCATGTATGGGATGACTGTTAGTTGTATGCCTATGTACCATGTATAGAATGGCAGTTAGATGTTTGCCTATGTGCCTTGTATAGAATGGCTTTAATTTTGGGATGTATTTATTTTCTAATTTCTATTAAAATGTCCAGGTAACTCTGCAGAGTCAAGTCTATAAACCAGGCAAAATGGCGGAAAGTAACGAGAATGCTACAATGCAAGTGGAAGAGGTTATTACCAATACAAGAGATAAATATGAATCCCAAGGTGCAAGGCCAAGAAGACGTCCTAATGTGAAATACAACATTGACTTTTTGGAAAGTCTCAAACCTGTGGAGGTGATACCTGCCAGTTTGCAAATATCATTGGAGGATGGTCTGATATTTGAAGGAGAATATCACGCAAAGATCAGCGTAGAAGATTTTCGTCTGGCTTCAATGTTTGAGCATGTACTGGACAAGCACTGTATTCATGTATCTTTTTACAATACCGAGAAGAATTGTATCTCAAGCATTTTCTTTGAGGTAGCAGAATTTGGAGATTGTTTTTCTGCTTTAGAACATTTTCAGAAGCAGAAACTGCTTATGTATAGCATCTCAGAAGCAGAAATGGAATCTGGCTTTAAGGTTTTGGATAAACAACCAATTTTCCTTGGCTGGGTGAAGGCGAATGTTCAGACAAAGGATGAAATGGAGATGGCCACACCGGAGGCTCCAACAGAAGGGGCCCTAGAATATTTGATGATTGTGGACTTAGAATGTATTTCCTTGTATGACAGTAAGAGCAGTACTCCAGCATATCAGATGTATTTTTGGGCTGAGGATACAGACCAGTCCGTGGAGACAGTGCGCCACCACCAAAGTCAGAACTTCATAATGTTTGAAACTAAAGTTTTGGCTATAGTGATGGTAAGTGTAAATACATTTTATATATAAAATCCTATATATAGCATTGTACTATACATTGTATGCAATATCCAGATGTCATTTTTCCATGGGCCCATATTCCCTAACATTTTTAGTAAACTTTGAGACTCAGACTCAAAAATGGCATATTTAATATCTTCACCATTTTCTTAACTCTTTACTCCATGAATATTCATGTATATTAAATAGGGAAATGGTTAACCCATTCCCTCATATTTAAGCTTTTTGATGGCTCTATAAAATTCACTTTCCAAAACCATTGTGATAAATGGAGCATTAGCTCCAATAGGAGCAAATCCTCGATTTATCAGTGGTTTCAAAACAACATAATTCTTTAACTTTCCTTTTTTGTAGTAAATACATTTTGTATGTACCTTTCTGGTAGATTTATTAAAAAAGGTTGGTCTAAAAATAAAAAAGGGTGGGTCTAAAAATAGCCTATAGGGTAATGGGTTAAGGTAAAAATTGTTTTGGCAAACAAATCATAGTAATAGAATATAGCTAGATTATAGTAACTATGAACGAAGTCTGGATGTCCAGACAGTGTCAGAAAGAAAGGACTGGAGAAGAGTGGGCGGTATTTGAGAAAGACTATTTATAACAGCAAATGATCACAAAAAAATGTTTTCCATGGAAGAAACTGTAGAATCAGATCTATCTTATTCCGTCAGCAAACAGAGCAGATCCAGATCAGATGGCTTCCACAGGGGCATATTTATGGATTGAGTAAAGGATTAACCCTTTCCTCGGTAAATACCGTACGCCTTTCTATGCCTTTTCAAACAGAGTTGACTCAGATCAGACGGCTCCTATAAGAGTCATCTGACCATGATCTGCTGTTTGCTTATAAATGGAATAATATAGATCTGATTTTATAGTTTCTACTTTCCCCTAAAAATCATGTATTCATGTTATGAATATTCATGGAGTAAAGGGTTCAGTACTTGTCCTTTAATTTAACCCATTCCTGCATAGGCTATTTTTCGATCCAACCTCTTTGCTTAAATCTACCAAAAAGGAGCATTAACTAGAGAAAAGGAAATTTTCAGAATTGTGTAGTTTTGAAACCATTGCGATAAATAGAGCATTGGCTCCTGTGGAGCAAATGCTCTATTTATCACTCATAATGGTTTCACAAAGTGATTTTTACGGAAGCGTCAAAAGGCGTCAATATGCGGGAATGGGTTAAGTAACTGTCTGTTGAATTTATTTTTCTTTGAGACATAAAACATAGAATTAGTTCTCATGGTAATTTCCCCATGGACAAAATTAGATTATTTTCTTCCATTTCTGTTCAATAGTTAATTTGAGCGAGATCTTGTTACTCCTTTAACCCATTCCCGCATATTGACGTCTTTTGACGCTGACATTTAACCCATTCCCGCATATTGACGCCTTTTGACGCCTCTGTAAAAGTCACTTTGTGAAACCATTGTGATAAATAGAGCATTTGCTCCTATAGGAGCAAATGCTCTATTTATCACAATGGTTTCAAACTACAAAATTCTAAAAATTTTCCTTTTCTCTAGTTAATGCTCCTTTTCGGTAGATTTATTTAAAGAGGTAGGGTCTTAAAATAGCCTAAGTGGGAATGGGTTAAATGAATGCGGGAAATGAGTATTCGGCCATTTGCACACTGTGTAGACCTAGATCAGACGGGTTCTCTAGGAGCTGTTTGTCATTCGAAATCCTGTTGCAAATTTAAGCATTGCATACCAAATAGAATTTATTACTAAACACTGATGAGCCATTCAACTTTAACCCTTTCCCTCATATAAACGTGTTTTCACGCATCTGCAAACAGAGTAGACCCAGATCAGATGGCTCCTATAGGAGCCATCTGATCAGGGTCTGCTCTGTTTGCTAACAGAATTTGATAGATCTGTTTCTTTGCTTCCTTAAAAATGTCTACAATGTTCCACCTTCCATATATCTTTATAATTATTTTGTTAATGAATATTCAGTAGGTATTGAAATTTTAAATAAACACAGAACAGGGAAAGGGTTAAATATCCAGGGTTGGAATGGTTAACCCTTTACTCCATGAATATTTCGAAGAAATAATGATATCATGAACATTAATTAGATTAATTGTTATAATAATACATGGACACAGGACTGTTTTGGCCATGGCAGAAAAGGTAGAATCATGTCTTTATTATATCATAAGCAAACAGAGCAGACCCTGATCAGATGGCTCTTATAGGAGCCATCTGATCTGGGTCTACTCTGTTTGCAGATTCATGAAAAAACAAAACATTTATATGAAGGAAAGCGTTAATTTAAAGAGTTAAATAATGGCCCCTATTGGTTTCTTTCAGAATGCTGTAAAGGAAATTATTCAAAACATGAGAATACTCAGACCAAAGAAGACACAGCTTTTGAAAGGTATGTAGTGTTATAGATAAGAAGTATACTACTATGAAGGTTGATCTCTTGTTCTGGAAGCATTATCAGGTTGGATTAATTCCATTACTCGGAACAATTCACATACAATTTAGGAATTTTCGATCGTATTTCCAGATCTTCATCAGCTGTTGTGCTGGGGCAGTGGATTGAGTTATGTGATGTAGGAAAGTCACAAGGAGAGTGTTGTAGACTGGTGGTAGCCAAATGTGAACAGTGCAATAATGACTACATAGGAGAGACAGGGCACTCATTAGATATCAGACTGAAAGAACGTGCAACCAGATCCAACTCGGCCATATATGAACATTGCAAACCCACGCACACACACACGCACACATCAGTCCACAGAATACTAAAATAATCACTTCAGAGGACACACACATTAAGAGACGGGTTAAAGAGGCGATTGCAATAAAACAGCGATGGCCTTCACTAAACAGGGACGAGGGGTTAGTGCTACCACCAGTCTACAACACTCTCCTTGTGTCATGTGACCTTCCTACGTCACGCGACTCAATCCATTGACCCAGCACAACAGCTTATGAAGATCGTGAGGTATGATAAAAAATTCCTAAATTGTAAGTGAATTGTTCTGAGAAATGGAATTAATCCAACCTAAGAAGTATACAGTTCTAGCCAAATTTCTTACATGCACACAGGTTCAGATAAGATTGTAAATTCATACGTTTTCAAGAATATCTCCTTTATTTCTCCATCAAATAATGTCTCTCTGAGACAGGTGGTTTCTTAATGCAGGACAAAAGTAATGCAGAAAGCTCCTTTAGGATCTTTTTGCATAACTTTTATCCTGCATTGAGCTACCACCTGGCTGTAAGACCTGGAATTATCCATTTACTCCATGAATATTGATGAAAGAAATAATGATATCATGAATATTAGTTAGATTAAATTTTACAATGACTCATGAACACAAGAATATTTCGAGGGTTTGGTGCAAAACTATTCTAACTCCTTCACTTTGTGAAGGAGTTAGAATAGTTTTGCACCAAGCCCTCGATTTGGCCATGGCAGAGACTATAGAATCATGTCTATATTACACCATAAGCAAACAGAGCAGACTCTGATCAGATGGCTCCTACAGGAGCTGTCTAATATGGGTCTACTCTGATTGCAAAGGTGTATTTATGGAGTAAAGGGTTAAGCCTCTTTTAGTTGTTCACTATGTGGCTTTACTGAAGTTATTGATTTGTTTTCAGATGTGAAGGCGTTTATAGCGTTTGCGCCACAAATTGAAAAAGACCTCCCATCTTATCTGAGTGACAAGGCCTCCACATCAGTACCTACCCAATCTACCAGCTATGCAGGTAAAGTAAATAAGTTTGTGGTGACATTTCTACATTGTTGGCCACTCAGCAAAACAGAGGAATGCATAAATTTAAACATTTTAAACCCTTTACCCCATGAATATTTATGAAAGAAATCATGACATTATGAATATAAATTAATTTTTAATTTTTATATACCCAAAGGTAATTTCGGTCATATTATGGTATGGTACATGTCCGTCTGTTTGTTCCGTCCGTTAGCCACATCTTTGTCCACTCAATAACTTGACAGCTATTAGATGTACAGTCCTCATGCATAATAGGGAGATAGATCATGGCCAGATCATGGCCAGTAGATGACCCCTATTAATTCAGGAGTCAGTCGCTCAAAGGTCAAGGTCACAGTCACATTCAATAAAAAAAATGTCCGCTCAATAACTTGATAAGTATTAAGTGTGCTGTCTTCATACTTTGTAGGAAGGTTTGTCATGGCCAATAGATGATCCCTATTGATTTTGAGGTCATTTGGTCAAAGGTCAAGGTCACAATAACCTTCAACTAAAAAATCTTGTCGATTCAATAACTTGATAACTATCAAGTGTGCTGTCTTCATAGTTACTAGGGAGGTTGGACATGGTCAGTAGATGACCCCTATTGATTTTGAGATAAGTCTTTCAAAGGTCAAGGTCACAGTGACCTTCACTCGAAAAAACTTGTCTGCTCAATAACTTGACTACTATATGGTGTGCTGTCTTTATACTTAGTAACAATGTTTGCCATGCCCAGTAAAGGTCAGTCGGTCAAAGGTCAAGGTCACAGTGACTTTCAACTCAAAATCCTTGTCCGCTCAATAACTTGATAACTATCGGGTATGCAGTCTTCATACTTAGTAGGGAGGCTGGTCATGGCAAGTAGATGACCCCCTATTGATTTTGAGGTCAGTCAGTAAAATGTCAATGTCACAGTGACCTTCAACTTAAAAAACATTGCTCGCTTGATAACATGAGCCCCCTCCCATATTAACATTGTGCATGTTTCGACAGCACATACTTCGGGCATATAATGTTCTGACACACCGAGCTCTTGTAGTAATGACACCTGAACACATGAGTTGTTCGCCCTGGCAGAAACTTTAGAATCATATATTATTATATCATATTAAGCAAACAGAGTAGACCCTGGTCAGATGGCTTCTACAGGAGCCGTCTGATCTGGGTATTCTCTGCTTGCACATGCATAGAAATGCTTATTTATTGAGTTAAGTGTTAAGAATGCTGTTTGGTCAATTCCCAACTATGCTGGAACTTGCAATAAACATTCACTAATTTCATCTTTGGTAAGATTTGTCAGAATGTAATGAGCCAGTGATGGTTTCGCTGCACAATTTATACCTTTTGAGAATGGCCATGTGTTGTTTTGACCTGTATGTACACATATTTTGTTTACTTATGATCACAATTTGTGATGTCAGAATATATACCAGTATATTTATCCCTAACACTGCGGGACACAAGTCACTTATGTCATTTGCAAACAGTGTAGACCCAGATGTGAGGGCTACAAGAGGAGCCCTCTCATCAGGGTATGCACTGTTTTTCATCATGTCATGTTACACTTTTCTTTAGGAAAATCCCTAAATATTCACCGTAAGCTTGACCTGTTTGAAATTTTGAACAGTCCATTTGAAATTTCAGGGTTGTAAGGGTTATAGAAGCAGTCCTAGAGCTAGATTGCAAAATGCAGTTCATGAAATGGATTTGCTTCTTTTGGGCCTGTTTCTAGTGAAGCAACTCTAGGAGCAGGCTTGCTTCTTTTTTGCTCGCTTCTTTTTGCTTGCTTCTTGGTATATAGATACTTCTTTTAACTCAGTTATAATGTTTGTTCAGGTGGGTCAAAATTAATTGTAATTGCTAGGACAATGTTTTTAGTAATGGTGTAGAGAGTATCAGGATCAGCTTAACCCTTTCCCTGTTCTGTGTTTGTTTAAAATTTTAATACCTACTGAGTATAAATAAAACAGTTTGATGATGAAATATAGAGGGTGGAACATTGTACCCATTTTAGAAACTAAAGAAATATACCTTCCAAAATTCCGTTAGCAAACAGAGCAGACCCTGATCAGACGGCTCCTCTAGGAGCTGTCTGATCAGGGTCTACTCTGTTTGCACATGCGTGAAAACACGTTTATATGAGGGAAAGAGTTAAGATGTATTAGATATTGTATTGTTTGTAATACATACATATTTCAGAGCAACTTATACAGGTGCATACTCAAATACTAAAATCTTCATTTCCCCACCAAACTGTATCTTGTGACCCAATGAGATGATTCTAAAGAGTGGCTACAACATAGGGCTTGGTGGAGAAATAAAGAAGTTATTCTTGAGCATGTATTAATTTACGCATCTAATCCAGACCTCCTAATTTGTTTGCCCCTATATTCTATGACTTTCACAGTTTTCCTTTTTTGTTTTTCAGAAGGAGGATCTACTGAAGTTAAAGCTTTGCAGGGTAAGTAAAAGTGTTTTTTCCCCATCCTTTACACTATTAATATTCATGCAAGAAATAATGTGTATATGAATATCAATTAGCTTATTATTTATTATGGCATATGAACAAGTAAAGTATTTGACCTGGTAAAGACTGCAGAATCATATCTGTATACAATAATAAAAACTCAATACAACGAAATTTTAGTAATGAAGAATTTATGTCTTTGTTGGCAGGTGGCTGCTTAATGCAGGGTGGAAGTCATGCAGAAAGCTCCTAGAGGAGCTTTCTGCATGACTTTCACCCTGCATTAAGCTGCCACCTGTGTTAAAAATCAATAATGGTATGTATTTCAGTGTTCGTAGTAACGAGTTTTTACTGTATTTCCATAAACGAACAATACAGACCCTGATCAGACAGCTAATTAGGAGCCATCTGATCTTGGACTACTCTTTTTATAAAGGCATTAAAAATTCATATCGTTGGAGTAAAGCGTTGTGTTTAGATTCATTTTTAATGCCCAATAATTCAAAGAATGGGATTCCATCAAATAATGTATTAAAAATATCTGAAAAGAAAACATTTAAGCTAGCAGGGTAGACCAAGGTCAGAGCTCTGCTCAGGATCGAGGTTGGCATGTATTGATTATTTTAGCAAAAACTAGTTCATCTGTTGCGATCATAGTTCTGTATTTTTGATTGCCTATGCAAATAGTTTTGATCCAAATGTGACATTTTAGAAGCTAATTGGTTATCATTTTTTATCACCAGGATCCAAACTGTGTAACAATTTCACAATGTTTAACCCTTTCCTAAAACAGAGTAGACCCCGGCTCCTACAGGAGCCGTCTGATCAGGCTCTGCTCTGTTTGCCAATGGAATTTGATAGATCTGTTTCTTAACTTTCTAAAATGACTACAATGTTCCACCTTCCATATTTCATTATAACTATTTAGTCCATGACTATTCAGTAGGTATTGAAACATGAAATAAACATAGATCAGGGAAAGGGTTAAGAAGACAAGAATAAAATTTAATCTGTTATCAAACGTGATAAGATATGAATATTCTTGACTTATTCAACATGTGCTACCTTTCCATTGTCAACAACATTAACCCTTTGCTTGCTAATCGCGTCAATATACCTACCTGTAAATAGTGAAGACCCAGATGAGACAGCTCCTTCAGGAGCTGTCTCATCAGGGTCTGCACTATTTACAAGTTGATTGTGCAATCAGTGCACTCCACAGCAGTGATTGTGCAGAGAAATACGTGTACATAGTGAAGATATATGTAATTATACAACAGGACATAGGTAAAGAAGGAGACATGTATTTTAAAATTCAGCAAGCGAAGGGTTGATATAAAAGCAAGAATCTGGCAGGAACATGAAACATTATACATTTTCATGGCTAAAACATAGAAAAATGTAACAAGAACATTGAATTACTTAGTTCATCATAGCTATAATATGGAAAAGCAGTTGCAGGAACATATGAAACATTTTTTACATTACAAGACATTGGTTGAATTACATAAAATTTTGTTCTTATAAAGTTGTAAGAATCACTTTCATTAAAATGCATATACATATATATCTTTCTATGGCAGACCATGATGTTGCTGCAACTCTTTAGAATTGTATCTGTAAAGTGAGTTGAATAAGTATCCTTAAGAAGGGATTTGGCTAAGGAATAAGATTTTTTGATGGAGTGATACACCTCAGATTCTAATCTATATCTGTTCTTCTTTCTTTTTCCAGTGGAGCTTGACTTTGCTGGTCACACCTCAGATTCTAATCTATATCTGTTCTTCTTTCTTTTTCCTGTGGGGCGTGACTCTGCTGGTCACACCTCAGATTCTAATCTATATCTGTTCTTCATTCTTTTTCCAGTGGAGCTTGACTTTGCTGGTCACACCTCAGATTCTAATCTATATCTGTTCTTCTTTCTTTTTCCAGTGGAGCTTGACTTTGCTGGTCACACCTCAGATTCTAATCTATATCTGTTCTTCTTTCTTTTTCCAGTGGAGCTTGACTTTGCTGGTCACACCTCAGATTCTAATCTATATCTGTTCTTCTTTCTTTTTCCAGTGGAGCTTGACTCTGCTGGTCACACCTCAGATTCTAATCTATATCTGTTCTTCTTTCTTTTTCCAGTGGAGCTTGACTTTGCTGGTCACACCTCAGATTCTAATCTATATCTGTTCTTCTTTCTTTTTCCAGTGGAGCTTGACTCTGCTGGTCACACCTCAGATTCTAATCTATATTTGTTCTTCTTTCTTTTTCCAGTGGAGCTTGACTCTGCTGGTCACACCTCAGATTCTAATCTATATTTGTTCTTCTTTCTTTTTCCAGTGGAGCTTGACTTTGCTGGTCACACCTCAGATTCTAATCTTTATTTGTTCTTCTTTCTTTTTCCAGTGGAGCTTGACTTTGCTGGTCACACCTCAGATTCTAATCTATATCTGTTCTTCTTTCTTTTTCCAGTGGAGCTTGACTTTGCTGGTCACACCTCAGATTCTAATCTTTATCTGTTCTTCTTTCTTTTTCCAGTGGAGCTTGACTCTGCTGGTCACACCTCAGATTCTAATCTATATTTGTTCTTCTTTCTTTTTCCAGTGGAGCTTGACTCTGCTGGTCACACCTCAGATTCTAATCTATATTTGTTCTTCTTTCTTTTTCCAGTGGAGCTTGACTCTGCCCTGGACCAGTTTAAAGACAATGAGGATTTTAGCAATATGTGGATCACTCAACAGGCTAATTTAGAGGAGCTTCAGAATGAAGGCAAAATTCCCACAGTTGATTCGAAAAGTGGAGGTAAGACAAACCCTGCTCACATATTTATTTTATTATGAATATCCAAGCTGGAATGGGTCTCTTAGTGTTTAATGATAGAATTTATCAATATTAAAGATTTAACCCTGCCCTTCATATAAACACCTTTTCATGCTTTTTCAAACAGTGTAGACCCAGATCAGACAGTTCCTGTAGGAGCCTCTGATCAGGGTCTTCCCTGTTTACCTATGAACTGATAATAGATCCGACTCTACACTTTCCACCAATAAGAAGACATTTTGTGTACATAGGCTGTTTATTTAAAAAATCTGCTAAGTAATATTTATGATACCATGTCGATTTTTTACTTGAATATTCATCAAGGAAAGGGTTGAATTTGCTAGAGGACAAACAGCAGACCCTGATCAGGTCTTCACTTTTTGCAAATGCTAGTACACGCATTTCTTGCATTGGTAGGTTAATCTCAACCCATTTCATTATTTAACCCTTTCCTCCATAGACTATTTTTAGATCCAGCCTCTTTGAATATATCTACTGAAAAGGAGCGTTAACTAGAGAAAAGGAATTTTTTTTATCATTTTGTAGAACTTTCTGAAACCATTGTGATAAATAGAGCATTTGCTCCTTAGGAGTAAATTCTCTATTTATCACAATGGTGTCAAAAAATGACTTCATGTTACCGCCTTTTCAAGCAACAAACAGAGCAGACCCAGATCAGATGGCCCCTGTATTAGCCGTCTGATCAGGCCAAGGTCTGCTCTGTTTGTTAATGGAATTTGATATATCTGTTTCTTGAGTTTCTAAAATGGCTACAATGTTCCACCTTCTATATTTCATTATAACTTTTCTGACCATGAATATTCAGTAGATATTAACTCTTTGCGTGCTAAGTAATTTTTCGTATGCAACAATTGACGTCTGCTTCAATTCTTTAAATAAACTTTCTGTCATTTCTTTGCAAAAATATGGTCATGGTGACAAACAGTTTGGATCCTGATGAGACGGTGCATTATGCGGTGTGTCATCAGGATCCGAACTGTTTGCATAGGTATTCACAGTTTGGCCGCTAGTGTGCAAAGAGTTAAAATTAGGACTAAATATAGGACAGGGAATGGGTTAAGTTGTATGATCAAGACTGGACATATATTGTTACTAATAAACTCTTGCTCTCTAAGTAATTGTTGTCTGCAAAGTTTGTTGGTTGTTACAACGCTATTAGTAGATCTTTTTCTTATAAGTGTGTGAGAAACACAATCCAAGCATTGACCCTTTCCCTGTTCTATATTTTTATGCCATCCAACGGTGGGCATATTGTAATCGCATTGTCTGTCCTTCTGTCTGTCCGTCCCTCTGTCCATCTCTTTCCATCCATCCGACCGTTCCAAATTTGGTGTCCCTTCAAAGAAGATGTGTCGAACTCCCTTGGTCAAAGGTCAAGGTCATCCTTCAGGGTCAAAGGCATATAAGTGTTTGACAAACACACTCTTATTTCTAAATTTCGTTATCTACTGAATATTCAATGACAAATTTTTTATAATGATATATGGAAGGTGGAACATTGTAGCCATCTTAGAAACTAAAGAAAAAGGTCTATCAAATTCCATTAGCAAACACAGCAGACCATGATCAGACGGCTCCTGTAAGAGCCATCTGATCTGGGTCTACTCTGTTTGCAAATCTTGATCCAAACTGTTTGTTAAGGCCGTAAAGTTGGTGAAGCGCTGGAGGTTAACCCTTTTTTCATATAGTCTATAATAGGCTCTTTTTCAAGCATTTGCAACAGAGTAGACCAATATCTGCTGTATGATCGGGGTCTGCTATGTTTGCTGATGACATGAAATAGATATGTTAGAGAAAAAAAAAATGTTTAAAAAATTTAAATTATGAATATTGAGCTAATAAATATTCATAATGTTATCATTAGTCCCCCACTGGTTACCGGTTTGGGGAATATAGGTTTGCTTGATTCTGTCCATCCGTCTGTCACGCCCTGTCTTTCTGTCTAGCTTTGTGTACGTGCCATATCTCCTACAAAGGTAGGCCAAATTCATTATAACTTCATACATGGAACAAGCAGGATGAGAGAGAATTTGATGCTCAAGGGACATAACTCTAGCATCAATATTTTTGGAGTTATTCCCCTTTTTTTTAATATTGTCTGTCCGTCTGTCTCGCTGTCCGTCTGTCATGCTTCGTTTCCGGGCCATATCTTCTACAAGGGTAGGTCAAATTGATCATACCTTCCCACATGGAACAAGCATGATGAGAGGTAGTGTCATGCACAAGAACCATAACTCTAGCATTCTTTCATGAATACTGAACACGGAAAGAGGTAATACTGAAGCATAAAGGTACTATATGGAGCCTTAATCCTTACAACGCTGACTTTTCAAATGGAATATTCCAAAATTCATACAGGACAATCTTATGGTAAATATTTAGGGATTCTTCTAGGACGTTAGTGACTAGTGTCCCACATAGTAAGGGTTAATCCATTGCCTCATATTGACACCTTTTGACAGTTCCGTAAAAATCACTTTTTGAAACAATTGTGATAAATAGAGCATTTGCTCCCTAGAAGCCAATGCTCTCATTATCACATTTGTTTCAAAATTAAAAAAAAATCTAAAGTTTTCCCTTTTTCTTGTAAATGCTCCTTTTCAATAGATTTATTCAAAGAGATTGGGTCTGAAAATAGCCTATGAGGGAATTATTTAATTCTTATATATTATGCCTGCTCAAACTCTGAGCTGTTAAAAGTTTAACCTACTTTCGATTCATTCAAGCTTTTGAGAAAATAATGACTGAGTGTGGATGCTGATGAAACTCTGAGTTATTTAGTGTCTCATCTGAATTCAAGCTGTTTACAAATGCCAAACAGGTCACAGTAAGCATGATAATGGTTTGCTATTCTCAAGCATGATAAGGGTTAAATTGCTATCATTTAGTATGATAAGGATTAAACTGTTACCCTTCAGTATGATAAGGGTAAAATTGCTATCCTTTAGTATGATAATGGTAAAATTGCTATCCTTTAGTATGATAAGGGTAAAATTGCTATCCTTTAGTATGATAAGGGTAAAATTGCTATCCTCTAGTATGATAAGGGTAAAATTGCTATTCTTTAGTATGATAAAGGTAAAATTGCTACATTTGTATCCTTTTGCTGAATGTTTGCAGGTTTGGATCCAGATGATGCGGAACATTTTAAGAAAGCCTTGTATGCTGTTAATGACTTTATTGCAGAGAACAAGTAAGTCTTTCCCAGAGCAATAGATAATGGTGTATATTCAAATACTAAAATCATCATTTCTCCACCAAACCCTATGTTGTGACCACTCTTTAGAATTGTCATGAAGAGACGATTCTTTAGAATGGTCACAGCATAGGGTTTGGTGGGAAAATAAACAAGCTATTCTGAACTCTTGCGTAAGTTATGGCGCCACATTTTGCCTTTCGTTTTCGATGAGTTTGAGTATTGATTTAATGCTGCTGCTGATATGTTGTCGGTGATGAGCAGGCAAGGAACAGTTCTATGTGTATGCAGAGCTCCAGATAAGATGTGTTTCATCTGTAACTCCTTTATATCTCCACCAAACACTAAACTGTGACCACTCTTTAGAATCGTCTCAAAGAGACGATTCTAAAGAGTGGTCACAGTATAGGGTTTGGTGGAGAAATGACAATTTTTAGTATTTGGGTATGCACCGTTATCTGTAGCTCTGTGTATGTGTGTATGGTATATGTGTGTATGAGCGCTCTTCATTTACTGTGAAACAGTGCTTGTAGAGTTCCTGTGTGTTCAACATCCTTTGGCTCTGATCTGGTAAGTACCCAGTGCCAAACTATTCTATTAACCCTTTCTTCCATAAATAAGCCTATGAATCCTATAGGAGCAAATGCTCTATTTATCACAATGGTTTCAAGCTTACAAAATTCTAAAATTTACTTTTCTCTAGTAAATGTTCCTTTTCGGTAGATTCAATCAAAGAGGTTGGGTCTAAAAATAGCCTATGGAGGAAAGGGTTAAGGGTCAAAGTGCCCTTGACCCAGCCCAACCGATGTGTACTTTCATTAAGGCTTTTTGTGACATTTATAATGTCTTATACTCTTGTGTAAGTTGTGGCTTCACATTTTGTCTTTTGTTTTCAATGATTATGGTTGAGTTTTGGTCATACAGCGCTGCTAATATGTTGTCAGTGTGGAACAGGCTAGCAACAGTTTTTGTGAAAGTCGTGTAATAGACGTGTTTGTATGTTTCAGCACGCACTTATTATTGTGCTTCTGTTGATTCTGTGGACTTGTGTCATTTCCCAATTTCCTGCCTGATTTCTGTTCTATTTTAGCTTGTCTATTTTTCTGTAAAGAAACAGATCCTTCAAATTCCATTAGCAAACAGAGCAGACCCTGATCAGACGGCTCCTATAGGATCTGGGTCTACTATGTTTGCAAATGCATGAAAGTATGTTTGTATGAGGGAAAGGATTAAGATTCGCTGGTTGTCAGAGGAATAATTTGTATGTGACTGTCTATCTGATTTTTATTGCATAAGTAGATCAAACAAGCTAAAAATAGATTTTAACAAACAATTTCTTTAAACAACATATTACCAGATGTCAGAGGAATAATTTTTAGGTGCATAAATTGTTCCTGTCCATTGCATAAGTAGGTTACACAAGATATATTAACCCTTCACTTGCTATTCGCGTCAATATACCTACCTGTAAATAGTGAAGACCCAGATGAGACAGCTCCTGCAGGAGCTGTCTCATCAGGGTCTGCACTATTTACAAGTTGATTGTGCAACCAGTGCACTCCACAGCAGTGATTGCGCAGCAAACTACATTGTACTTGTACACAGTGAAGATATATGTACTTATACAACAGGGCATGGGTAAAGAAGGAGATATGTATTTTAAAATTCAGCAAGCGAAGGGTTAACTTACATAATTCTTTGTTCATGGTGGATTTACATTAACCCTTTATTCCATGAATATTTATGTCATGTAGGAAATAAGGACACCATGAATATTAATTTGATTAATTGTCATAATAGCTCATGGACACAGGATTTTTTTCCCATGACAGAAACTTTAGAATCATATCTACAGTAAAACCTCTCTATAACGGCCACTTAATTGTGTTAATTAGTTGGTATTTAGGGCAGGTGACTGCTTAAAGCAAGGTGAAAGTAAAACAGAACGCTCCTATAGGAGCGTTCTGTTTTACTTTCACATCGCTTTAAGCAGCCACCTGCCTTTAACACAAAATACTTGATGTAATTTAGTGGCCGTTACATAGAGGTTTTACTGTTTATTATTTCTTAAATAAACAGAGAAGACTCTGATCGGACTGATCAGTCTGATCTTGGTCTACTCTGTTTGCAAAGTTGTAGAAATGCATATTGATGGAGTGAAGGATTAATTCATGTATTAACAGTATAAAAAAAAGAAAATCGAGGGCTTGGTGCAAAACTATTGTAACTCCTTCACTTTGTGAAGGAGTTACAATAGTTTTGCACCAAGCCCTCGAAATGTATTGCCATTGTAAACATTGGCGATCTGTAACATATAACAGAAATAGAGAAAATGTGGATATGAGCTGTCTATTATGGGCTTACTCTGATTGCAAAAGTATATAAACTCTTTCCCTCATATAAATACTTTTTTCATGCTTTGCAAACAGAGTAGACCCTGATCAGATGGCTGCTGTAGAAGCCTTTGGATAATAATCTGCTCTGTTTGCTTTTTAACCCATTCCCACTTAGGCTTTTTTTAGACCCAACCTCTTTGAATAAATATACCCAAAAGGAGCATTTACTAGAGAAAAGGAATTTTTTAGAATTTTGTAGTTTGAAACCATTGTGATAAATAGAGCATTTGCTCCTATAGGAGCAAATGCTCTATTTATCACAATGGTTTCAAGAAGTGGTTATTACAGAGGCGTAGAAAGGCGTATAATTTATTAAGGAAAGGGTTAAATTACAATAGACCTCACTCTACAGTTTCTTCCAGTACCAAACCATCATGCGTAAATAATTATATTATGCCATTATAAAAAATTCAACTAATGAATATTTATGATATCATATTTCTGACCTGAATATTCAACAGGGAAAGGGTTAACCCTTTCCTTCATATAAACTCATTTTCACGCATTTGCAAACATAGTAGACCCAGATCTGACCAGGGTCTGCTCTGTTTGCTAATGGAATTTGACAGATCTGCTCTGTTTGTTAATGGAATTTGACAGATCTGTTTCTTTAGTTTCTAAAATGGCTACAAAATGTTCCAATTTTTAATATGTCATTATAAATATTTCGTTCATGAATATTCAGTAGGTATTGAAATTTAGACTAAATATAGAACATGGAAAGGGTTAAGGCAGGAGTATCAATTAATTGGCTAACTATTCTTGTTTTCAGTTTCCAAGTAGCCCTGGCCAGGGTGACAGCAGTCCGTGAAGTCTTCAAGGAGTCAAAGTTGAGGGAAATCACTGAGTTTTTACAAGGCCTTACAGATATGGAGATTCTGAGGCGGTTGTATTTCAGATCCCTTATGCAGTAGTTGTGAGGTAGGGAGTTGGAGGATCACCAAACAGAACCTGGAACTCAAAGAACTACTGCATTATAATTGATAGTGTATTACAAATTCCATTACGATTTATTGTTGAGACATTGTTATGACAAATACTTCTGGAGTTTGAGCCCTGATATATCATGTTTTGATAATTTTTTATAGGTACATGTATGCTTTTTTAGCTCACCAGAGCACAAAGTGCTCAGAGTGAGCTTAGTGATCGTCTGATGTCCATTTTCAGCTTTCATCCTTGACACATAGCATCATCTGTAGGTCCTGTACAATGTAGATGAGCTATAGCTTAAATTTGAATCTAGTTGCTGTTGAATAATTTTTGCGAGAGTTGTGGCCCGTGAACTTATAATTTGTTGTCAAAATTTCAAATGTTCAGACTTGTTTGGAAGTGGTTTGAGATATTAACTTTATATTTGGCATAAAGCAAAAATCTAGATGGGTTGCAGCTGTCAGAGGTCCAAATCTCGGTCTGGTTGAATAGTTTTTATTAGAGTTATGGTCCTTGAACTTGAAATTATAGTAAGTAGGTACCTATGTTTTGAAGGTTTTATTTTTTTTATTTTTTTTTTAAATGCTTTTATTCTCCCTGTCATAGGTATGTGAGGGTCGGGGAGTACCATCCCTCATCATACCGTACAAAGTATTTGGTTAGGTTAGTAGCATTGTGTCATAAACGGTAAGTATAATAGTTACATAAATTAACAAAAATCTAACAATGCCATTTGAGAAAACAGAATAATTGATATTTATACAACCACATTTTTGAAGGGGAGTTTTATGCATTTGATAATAAAAAAAAGAAAAAAGAAAATGCCTAAATCCTAAAAATGCTTGATGGGGTTCTCTCATTTCAATAATTTTTCGATTTCAAGTTTTCTTTTTCATATTAAAATGTCTATATCTATACAGGAAATTTTGAAAATTGCCAAAGCCATTTTACTTTTTAGCTATTGTAATTAATGTGGAGAAATTTATTCCATTAAAAGATAATAATATTTCGACCATGTTTGATCAAACTGTAATTATCCCTTGTTGCTATGTATTTCAGAGCTGTATATTTTGCTATTATTTTGTTTTTTAACGATAGTATTGAGAATTTTCCTTCCCTTTTTTTGGTCAAGTATATATAGTACTTTGTTTCTAGTAGAATAGTCATGTCAGCCATTGAATAGGAATTGCTTAAATTGAATAGGTATTTCTTCTCATTTATACAATTGATATACTCTGCTAATTTCAACCACTGCTGGACTTTTGTTAAAAATAATTCTGTTTCTGGACATGACCAAAGCATATGTTGAATTGTTTCTACTTCACCACAAACTCTGCAATTAGGATTGTCTGAGATTTTGATATTAAAAAGGTATTTCTGTGTTGGAAGAATTCTATGGTTTATTCGATACTGAAACCACCGTATTTCTGTACTGAAGTTGTATTTAAATATGGCATTGTAAATTTCTTTCCAATCATTATCTTCTATCTGAAACAATTGGTTCCATCTTGTCACTGTTTTGAAGTTAGTTGACATTAAACAAAACAAAAATCTGCTTGGCCTTATTAGATGACATTGTCTGGCAGCAGCCATAACTCTTCTATGAATTTTAACAGAGTTTACCCCCTTTTTTGACTTAAAAAATTTGGTAAAAGTTTTTTTATTTTTTTTATTTTTTAAACATAACAAAACTACATGGGGTATGGTCCTGAAAATTGTGACTCATGTTTGTGATCTTTGATTATATGTGTCAGAAGTGATATATTTGATTCAATAAGTATGATATACAGATTCTTGTATGAATGTGCAGCACCGAAGGGCTTTTCATTAAAATGTGACAAAGAGTTTGACCAGTAGGGGCCTATGGCATTGTTACATGTTTTCAATACTTCCATAACTTGTTTACATAGTTTTCGTTATCTGCACAAAGGATAATGATATAATGACATTATTTGACCATAGGGTTATTTGAACATTATTACATTTAACCCTTTACTCTATGAATATTCATGTAAGAAATAATGACATCATGAGTATTAATTAGATTCATTATTATATTAGGCTGTTGACACAGAAACTTTTGGCCATGACAGAAACTGTAGAATCATATCTATACTATATCCTCAACAAACAGAGCAGATCCTGATCAGACAGCTCCTACAGGAGCTGTCTGATCTGGGTCTACTCTGTTTGCAAAGGCGTAGAAAGGCATATTCATGGAGTAAAGGGTTAAACACCACTAAAGCAACCACTAAAAAAATCTAATTCTGGGTCTGGTAGCTGAATGCAGGAACTTTCTGCATTACTTTCATCCTGCATAAAGAACCACCTGCGTTTAACCCTTTACTCCATGAATATTCATATAAGAAATAATGACATCATGAATATTACATTATTTTTATAATGGCATAAAAATTATGAACACAGGAAATTTTGGCAATGGCAGAAACTGTAGACTCATATCTTTATAATTTTGATGTGCAAACAGAGTAGACCCGGAGTCATCTGATGTGGGTCTACTCTGTTTGCAAAGGTGTATAAAGGCGTATTTATGGAGGAAAGAGTTAAATAGACTTTAAATTTATTCATTAAGTGGTAGCTTTACTGTATACATTGTATTTGTTTTACAGTCAAAGTAATTCCATTGTCATTCTGCAATAATTTGTATAAATTGTCTCCCTATAACAATTAAGTTTTCAATTCAAATTGATTAAATGTCAGGTACATGTAGTGATTATAGGGTTAACCCTACTGTAATTTGAAGTTTGCGACGGTATATGAGGTTTTTAACGGTCGCAAATTATTATAATGGCGACGCCGAAGGCGGAGTCATTAAAAAAATTTAAGACCGTTAAAAACCTCATATACCGTCGCAAATTTCAAATTACAGTAGGATTAACCCTATTCTAATTACAGTAGGATTAACCCTATTCTAACGCAATCTTAACACGAAAAACGACAAATTGTTGAGCCGATTTTGACTCAAGTAATATCCTTTGCGCGCGGATGATTAAATGAGTGATGAGGCAAGAAATAGTGCACCAGTTTCTCTCAGATTTCTTAAAGTAAATGTGTTTTCACCCTGGTTTATATATATACATTTCATTAGTCATGAATAATTGTGCGATAGCTATTCAACATACTCAATACATACATTCAATACACATTTTGGTAAAGTAACGTCATCTTAGTCTGTGGCGCCATACGGGAAAACGTGGCCTGTAACAATGACGTCACGTTATAACGTTATGTTTGAATATAATAAATAAGGCCTAATCTGGATCCCAACACTTAGAGTATCTCAATAATTCTCCACATGACACATGTGCATATAAGAGACCGTTCAAGTCTAGACAAAGTAAACAATGGAAAATAACTTGAAATAACGGGCCAAACTAGAATAGATCTAGATTTATATGTCAAAGTATGCATACGGATTTATCATTGCTTATAAACAACGCGCATTGATATATTTACATGCACATGGTGTTATTCGGCCGTTTTCGATTGGTTGAATTTGCGACATATAAAACACTTTTTATATGCCGCAAATTTGGTCACATGAGCCAATCAGATTTCAGGAAATTGACAGATTGCGTTAGAATATATTTTGATAGTGAACTTGTTATAGACTTGTAGTTTGATCATCTTTTTGTGAAGGTAACAGTTTTTTAAACTTTTTATACATGTACAAAGATCACCATATAACCTTTTCATTCGTAGATATGACTTTTGGTGCCTTTTCAAAGGCATAGGAGGTGTCTGATCAGGATTTGATTGTTTTTTTTGTAAAGTAATACAGTGCTCCCTCTCTACAATGACACCCTTTGGGATACGAAGATTGTATGTGTTATTCAGAGGGAGTTGTTATAGGGAGGGAAAATCAAACATAATTAGCTTGTTTGCAGATCCCCAGATAAGGTGTATTTCGAGAACTAAAACCGTTATGCCTCAATCAAACCCTGTGTTGTGACCACTCTTTAGAATCGTCACAAAGTGACGATTCTAAAGAGTGGTCACAACATAGGGTTTGATGGAGGCATAAAGAAAATACGATGAAAAAAAGTTGTGTCTGGAGCATTGTTGTTTCGGAAACAGTGGCATGCGTTGTTGTAAGGAGGGAATCGTTATTGAGAGGGCCATTGTAGGGAGGGAGCACTGTATAAATCTGATTCTACAGTTTCCATAATGGTCAAACAGATCCATTGTTCATCATGGTGTATTAATAATTCAGCTAATTAATATGTATAGTTTTTATTTCTTACATGAATAATCATTAGGGAAAGGGTTAACCCTTTACTCCATAAATACACCTTTCTACGCCTTTGCAAACGGAGTAGACCCAGATCAGATGGCTCCTATAGGAGCCGTCTGATCAGGGTCTGCTCTGTTTGCATATGATATAATATCGATATGATTCTACAGTTTCTGCCAGTGCCACAAAACCCTGTGTCCATATGCTATTATAACAGATTTGTCTAATTAGTATTCATGACGTCATTAATTCCTACATGAATATTCATAAGGGAAAGAGTTAAATTGTTTTGCTGTTCGATGCTGTAATTACCCTAAATACACAGACACCCATTCTCCCCTCTCCATAGGTTTGTAAATCTATCGCCATTTGGACAATTTTAGGTTAGACTGACATACCATATTCTCCCTATTAACCCTTTCCCTCATATTGACGACTTTTGACGTGTAAAAGTCACTTTGTGAAACCATTGTGATAAATAGAGCATTTGCTCCTATAGGAGCAAATGCTCTATTTATCACAATGGTTTCAAACTACAAAACTCTAAACTTTTCCTTTTCTCCAATTAATGCTCCTTTTCGGTAGATTAATTCAAAGAGGTTGTATCTAAAAATAGCCTATGAGGTAATGGGTTAAACACCCTGTTCTAATGCTTCATATTTCTGTGGGAAAACTATCAATCAATAAAAGAACTAAACCATTAACCCTTCCCCTGTTCTGTATTTAGTTAAAATTTCAGTACCTACTGAATATTCATAGACAGAGTAGTTATTATGAAATATGGAAGGTGGAACATTGTAGCCATTTTAGAAAGTAAAAAGAAATAGATCTTTCAAATTCATTGAGCAAATAGAGCAGACCCTGAACAGACGGCTCCTACTGGAGCAAATGCATGAAAAAAAGTGTTTGTATGAAGGAAAGAGTAAAAGAAAGAAATTAGGTGTTTTTGCTTTTAAAATATATGTTTTTATGCCCCCGTTGACGATAGTCAGGGAGCATTATGTTTTGCACATGTCCGTCCGTCCGTCTGTCTGTCTGTCTGTCTGTCTGTCTGTCTGTCCGTCCGTCTGTCCGTGTGTCACGGTGCAGTGTAGGTGCAGTTGGATGTCACAGTTTTTCAAGTGTTATAAGTCAGTAATTTCTACACTTATACACATGAAACTTCACATACACATCAATTACCACCTGTGCTATCATTTGCCACCCCACCCATGCTGCCGGCAAGCCCAAGGTCGAGGTCAAATGACTTGGAAATTTTACGTGCAGTTGGTTGTCACATTTACGTGCAGTTTTTTGTCACAGTTTTTTCATTGTCTTATATCTTCCTAACCACTGTAGCTATTGCCATGGAATTGCATATACACATTAAACACCATCCATACTTTCATTGCGCTTTCAGCCCATGCTGCCCGCAAGCCCAAGGTCAAGGTCAAATGACTTAGGAATTTTACGTACAGCTAGGCAAGCACCTACACGGGGGCATCACTGTGTCTTACAGACACAATTTTCTAGTTTATTCATATATTCCTAGTGTGCCTTACATGGGTATGGGTATCGTATGGACTAATGTCATGCCAATCAAAAATGACTTGAATATGCACACAGCTTTGAGCTAAATTACATGCTGATTAACCTATTCCCTCATAGGCTGTTTTTAGATACAACCTCTTTGAATAAATCTACCGAAAAGGAGCATTAACTAGAGAAAAGGATTTGTTTAGAAGTTTGTAGTTTGAAACCATTGTGATAAATAGAGCATTTGCTCCTATAGGAGCAAATGCTCTATTTATCACAACGGTTTCACAGTGACTTTTACAGAGTCGTCAAAAGTCGTCAATATGAGGGAATGGGTTAACTCGGCGTCTTATTAGCAGCTAACCTGTTTTTACACTCGGATAAGTTTCTCAAGCTTGAACCAAACTGAAGAAAGGGCTGTTGCATTAAAACGGTATGGGGGTGCAGGAAGGCACTTTCAAATTCGGCCACCCACCCATAGAAGTTTTTAGCTCACCAGAGCACAAAGTGCTCAGGGTGAGCTTTTGTGATCGCCTGTTGTCCGTCGGCGTGCGTCGTCCGTCGTCAACAATTTGAACCTTTAAAAATCTTCTCCTCTGAATCTACAGGGATCTCAACTTTCATCTTTGGCACATAGCATCGTATTTAGGTCCTCTACAAATTTTTTTATAAATTATGCCCCTGGGGTCAAAATTGACCCCGCCCCAGGGGTGCCTTGTTTTCAATAGAAACATATAGTAAAACTTTGAAAATCTTCTTCTCTGAAACCAGAAGGTTCTCAGCTTTCATAATTGGCACATAGCATCATGTTCAGGTGCTCTACAAAAGTTATATAAATTATGGCCCTGGGGTCAAAATTGGCCCCTCCCCAGGGGTGGGCAGTTTTCAATAGAATCATATAGTGCAAACTTTGAAAATCTTCTCCTATGAAACCGGAAGGTTCTCAGCTTTCATATTTAGCACATAGCATCATGTTCAGGTCCTCCACAAAAGTTATATAAATTATGGCCCCGTGGTCAAAATTGGCCCCGCCCCAGGGGTGTGCAGTTTTCAATAGAAACAAATAGTGAAATCTTTGAAAATCTTCTTCTCTGAAACTGGAAGGCTCTCAGCTTTCATATTTGGCACATAGCATCATGTTCAGGTCTTCTACAAAAGTTATATAAATTAAAGCCCCAGGGTCAAAATTGGCCCCGCCCCAGGGGTGGGCAGTTTTCAATAGAAACAAATAGTGAAATCTTTGAAAATCTTCTCCTCTGAAACTGGAAGGTTCTCAGCTTTCATATTTGGCACATAGCATCATGTTCAGGTCCTCTACATAAGTTATATTATTTATGGCCCGGGGTCAAAATTGGCCCCGCCCCAGGGGTGGGCAGTTTTCAATAGAAACAAATAGTGAAATCTTTGAAAATCTTCTTCTCTGAAACTGGAAGGCTCTCAGCTTTCATATTTGGCACATAGCATCATGTTCAGGTCCTCTACAAAAGTTATATAAATTATGGCCCCAGGGTCAAAATTGGCCCCGCCCCAGGGGTGGGCAGTTTTCAATAGAAACAAATAGTGAAATCGTTGAAAATCTTCTTCTCTGAAACTGGAAGGTTCTCAGCTTTCATATTTGGCACATAGCATCATGTTCAGGTCCTCTACAAAAGTTATATAAATTAAAGCCCCGGGGTCAAAATTAGCCCCGCCCCAGGGGTGGGCAGTTTTCAATAGAAACAAATAGTGAAATCTTTGAAAATCTTCTTCTCTGAAACTGGAAGGCTCTCAGCTTTCATATTTGGCACATAGCATCATGTTCAGGTCTTCTACAAAAGTTATATAATGTATGGCCCCGGGGTCAAAATTGGCCCCGCCCCAGGGGTGGGCAGTTTTCAATAGAAACAAAAAGTGAAATCTTCTCTGAAACTGGAAGACTCTCAGCTTTCATATTTGGCACAGAGCATCATGTTCAGGTCCTCTTTAAAAGTTATATAAATTATGGCCCTAGGGTCAAAATTGGCCCTGCCACAGGGGTGGGTAGTTTTCAATAGAAACATATTGAGAAAACTTTGAAAATCTTCTTCTCTGAAACTGGAAGGTTAGTCTCAGCTTTCATATTTGGCACATAGCATCATGTTCAGGTCCCCTACAAGTTTTTCTAAATTATTCCCCTGGGGTCAAAATTGGCCCGCCCCAGGGCCGGCTAGTTTTCTATAGAAACATATAGTGAAAACTTTGAAAATCTTCTCCTCTGGTTGTCTGGTGAGCGCTTCAGGGCCATTCTGGCTCTCTTGTTTACTAATACACATACCAAATAGGACCATTTTTGCAGCGAAACCCACCCATACATAGTTGTTTTTTAAAGTGCCTTAAACAGCCTTAAGTAAAATTATACTAGATTAGAGTTTTAGATGTCAGGTTTTTTCCAATTGGACAAGGGCTTAGCATGATTGATGTCCCTGTTGGGAATACAGTAAAACCTCTCTAAACGGAATGTTAAAAAATTGCATCAAAGCCGGTCTTTCAGACCGGTGGCAGCTTAATGCAGGTTGAAAGTCATGCAGAAAGCAGCCACCTTCCACAAAAGACCAAAATTATTCTTTAACCCATTTTCTCCTGATTCCTTTTTGCGTCTCTGTAAAACTCATTCTTTGAAACCATTGTGATAAATAGAGCATTTGCTCCATAGGAGCAAATGCTGTATTTATCACAATGGTTTCAAACCTGCGCAATTCTAAATGTCTCATTTTCTATAGTTAAGTGCTCCTTTTCGGTAGATTATTCAAAGAGGTTGGTTTGAGTTAATACAAGTCCACTTTAGTGTGATTCTTATGTAGCATGTTTTTGACTTATGACCAAGCCATATTGTAAATGTTTTATACACAAAGTCTTAATCATTAAAAGGAATTTATACTGTACTGTATTGTTTTTAATTTGACATTGATGTTGAAGCAGCAGTTTTAAGATTGTTTTACTCTTATCTGGCATTTAATTCACAATTTACTACAACAATGCACCTTTCTACGCCTTTGCAAGCAGAGCAGACCCAGTTCCTATAGGAAATGTCTGATCAGGGTCTGCTCTGTTTGCTTATGAAATAATATCGATATGACTCTACAGTTACTGTCATGTCATGGCTAACATTTCCTATGTTCATATGCCATTACAAAAATTAACCTACAAATGTAATTGATATTTATTACGTCATTATTTATTACATGGATATTCATGGAGTAAAGGGTTAAGCCCCCACCCCTCTCCCCCACAGGGGGCCATTTCGTGGGTCTAGATGGTCTAAAAAGTCAAAAATATTGATTGGATCGATTTAGTGTTATATAACACTAAATCGATCCAATCAATATTTTTTGACTTTTTAGACCATCTAGACCCACGAAATGGCCCACTGTGCTCTCCACTGCCCATTTAACAGATGCAGTATATTATCAAATATTTGACTAGAAAACATCTATAGGCAAATAGTCTGTCTACACTATTTGCCACTTATCTCATATACAGTAAAACCCCTCTAATGCGACCACTTAATGAACAAATATGGCTGTCCTCATAAGCAGGTGGTTGCTTAATGCAGGACGAAAGTTATGCAGAAAGCTCCTATAGGAGCTTTCTGCATAACTTTCATCCTGCATTAAGCAACCACCTGCCTTTAACACCCAGAATTAGACCTGTTTTTGATGGTCGCATTAGAGGGGTTTTACTGTAACTCTTTAAACTGCTATAGGCGAATCCGTGATAACCTTTGCAAACATTTCGAGGGCTTGGTGCAAAACTATTCTAACTCCTTCACTTTGTGAAGGAGTTAGAATAGTTTTGCACCAAGCCCTCGATTTAGGATCCAGAGATGTCAAGTAACTTGGCCTCACCTTGGAGTCACAACTGTTTGACACTGCTTATATGTTTGTAACTTTTTATGCCCCTAAAAGGAGGCATATAGTAATCGCATGCATCGTGTCCGCTCTGTAACTCCTATATCGTACATGAGTGGATTTCAGATTAACTTGGTACAAAATTAATGTTCACCAACTTAAGACGGTGTGTCATGAAAACGAACCAGGTTCCCTATATCAAAGGTCAAGGTCACAATCGGGGGTCAAATGTCAAAACGTTGGAATATTTTGTCGTGTCCGCTCTGTAACTCCTACATACATGAGTAGAATTCAAATTTTTAGCTCACCTGAGCAAAGCTCAGGGTGAGCGTTTGGGAGACTTGATTGTCAGGCGTCCTTCGTCAACAAGTTGCTTGTGAACACTCTAGTGGTCAGAATGATTGTCTTGATAAAATCTCGGACGAGTTCGATAGTGGGTCACGTGGGGTTAAAAACTATGTCACTAGGTCAAATAGTAGGAAAACCTTGTGAACACACTAGAGGTCACATTTTTAGCCCAATCTTCATAAAACTTGGTCAGAATGATTGTCTTAATAAAATCTCGGACGAGTTTGAAAGTGGGTCATGTGGGGTCAAAAACTAGGTCAAATAGAAAAACCTTGTGAACACTCTAGAGGTCACATTTGTTACCGAACCTTTATGAAACCTTATCAGAATTATTGTTTTGATAAAATGTCGGACACGTTTGAAAGTGGGTCAGATGGGGTCAAAAACTAGGTCACTAGGTCAAAGAGTAGACAAAATATTTAAACACTCTAGTGGTCACATTTGTAGCCAAATCTTCATGAAACTTTATCAGAATGATTGTTTTGATAAAATCTCGGACAAGTTTGAAAGTGGGTCACGCGGAGTCAAAAACTAGGTCACTAAGTCAAACAGTAGAGAAACATTGTGAACAATGTAGTGGTCACATTTTTTGTCCAATCTTCGTGAAAACTTAGAATGTTTGACTTGAAAAAAAAATTCGGACGAGTTAGAAAGTGGGTCATGTGGGGTTAAAAACCAGGCCACTAGGTCATATCTTGGAAAAATCTAGTTTACACTCCAGCGGCCACATTTTTATCCCAATATTTCTCAGAATGTTTGTCTTGGTGATATCAAGGTAGAGGGATGGGGTCAAAAAGTAGGTCACTAGGTCAAATCTTAGAGTATTCACCCCTAGATGAGCATTCTGCATGACGTTCACCCTGCATTAAGCTGCCACCTGTGTTAAGATCAATAATGATACCTATTTGAGTGTTCGTAGTATCGAGTTTTTACTATGAATAGGTGCACTGTACGCAGATACCAATGCTCGTCGGTTATTGAGAATTTCAATCTTGAAAGGGTCATAACTCTTTTAATTTGTATGATAGATAAATGATCCCTTATCATGGTGTACCGTGCTGATAGTGAGCAGGTGTATTAAGTTTGATTTGGATAGCTGTACTGATGCTGAAACTGTTACAAAATGTCACAGTTTTTGCACATGCGTGACAACATTGGCAATGGCAAAACCTAGACTTGTTTCTGAAAAGTAGATGAGCTAAAGTGACAGGCGATACTATGAACACTCAAATAGGTACTATTATTGATCCTTAACACAGGTACCAGCTTAATGCAGGATGAAAGTACAGTAAAACCTCTCTATAACGGCCACTAAATTACATCAGGTATTTTGTGTTAAAGGCAGGTGGCTGCTTAAAGCAAGATGAAAGTAAAACAGAACGCTCCTATAGGAGCGTTCTGTTTTACTTTCACCCTGCTTTAACCAGTCACCTGCCCTAAATACCAACTAATTAACACAATTTAGTGGCCGTTATAGAGAGGTTTTACTGTAATGCGGAAAGACAAATTCTTCATTGCTAAAATTTCGTAGTATCGAGTATTTACTGTATTTGGTTATTGATACTTAACCCTTTCCCTTTTGACGACTCTGTAAAAGTCACCTTTGATGACTCTGTAAAAGTCACTTTGTGAAACCATTGTGATAAATAGAGCATTTGCTCCTATAGGAGCAAATGCTCTATTTATCACAATGGTTTCAAACTACAAAATTCTAAAAAAAATCTTTTCTCTAGTTAATGCTCCTTTTCGGTAGATGTATTCAAAGAGGCTGTATCTAAAAATAGTCTATGGGGTAATGGGTTCAAGATGTATTATGCCCA
Source organism: Azorinus chamasolen (assembly GCA_963576725.1). Lineage (NCBI taxonomy): Eukaryota > Metazoa > Mollusca > Bivalvia > Cardiida > Solecurtidae > Azorinus > Azorinus chamasolen. The sequence continues at coordinate 82,560,321 of OY755239.1, forward strand.
TTTTTCGTATTAATCAATCAACACCAGAAGCTGTACAGGTATACATAAAATGAAAATAATGCTAATTACAACCCATTTTCCGAAAGGATATATTTGTTCAGCTAAATATTATCGCTATCCGAATACTGCTAAATTCTTAATCAAAGTACTGACAGTACTGAAGGTTTCGGACCATATAGATGTCGATTGTGACTATACAATACGAAAAAGCTTGGTAGGGAAGGACTGGTACCACTGATACATAGTAAGATGACCTCTAAAGCATTATTTCCTGGACTAAAATGGTGTTTCATGGAACTGTTTGTTAAAATTGACAGGTCATCTGAACATAATTGCTGTGAACTTTTCTGAAAATCCTGTCAGTGTTTAAGATATTGTTTAAAGAAATAAATTGATGACTAGTAGCACACAGTGCAGTTCCAATAGTTCAATTTGCCTGAAGTTTACTTAAATTTATATTTGAATTTAGTAAAGGGCCATTACTCTATTATTATTTGGCCGACGTTGGCGTCATATCTTGTGCCTCATGCACCTATCCATGTAAATACCCCGTCAAATTTAAATGAAATCTGAGCAAGCTGTTCCAAGATATGACTTCTAACAGTCACATTTCCTATATGGCTATCTGAAAGCAACAAAGGGTAATATTTCTGCTACTAACTGGTGGATTGTAACAGTATTTGGCGTGCATCAATCACCTATCCATCTATACACTACAACCACGTTTGGATAAATTATATATGCCATGTGAATCTAAATATCATACAGTTAACAATATCTAATTGTAACAGAATACGTTGCAGAATGTCCCCTAAACGAAACTTACAACTGTTATTGGTGAGCATAATATCTAAATTTCAACCAATAACAGGCCATTAGTGAGCACTTGGTTACATGGAAACCAGCACTTTTGAAACAACTGCATATGTAACCCTACTAACCAAAGTTTCCGAAAAATCTAATATGTAAATTGTGACCCATTCAGAGGACACCACTCCATTACCATGGCAACCAAGTATTTCAAAACAACTTGACTGAGTTTGGGATACCCAAATACCCCTAAATGCCAATTTTCAGCAAATTTGAATATCTAAACTTTTGACCAATCAGATCTCGTCATTCAGTTTCCATACCAACAAATCATTTCGAAAGACATACCAATCAATTCTGAGTGTCAAAATATCCCGACATACCAATTTTCGGCAAATCGAACAATATCTGAATTTGCCGAAAAATATCTAAATTTTCGACCAATCAGAGCCACCACTCAGTTACTATGGCAACCAATTCTTTAAAAAGACCTATAAATTAGTCCCGAGTGCCAAAATATACCGTAATACCAAATTTTAGCAAAATCAACCACTATAGGTACTTTCGAAACACAAACCAATTGATTTGGCAAAAAATAGAATGATATATAACTTCGCCAAACACTATCTAAATTTCGACCAATTATAGCCAACCATTTAGTTATGGTGATTTTCATAAAAATAAAAAGTGGGATGTACATCTGCATGTATCAAGCAATATTCATATGAAGTTTCATTAGGATCGGACAATTACTTAGTCTTACTGAGAAATGCTCTGGACAAGTTCATGACGGAAGATGAACAATTGGAAGAATCAGAATCGGAAGAAAGAATAATAAGAAACGGAGCAAACACAATATGTCCCTCTACTTCGTTTCGGGACATTATTATATACCAGGGGTGAAAATAACAGCATGCTTGTATGTTAACACAGATTAATGCTGGGGAAAAAGCTTAAACACACACTACAAACAAAAAATTGTCAAGAATTATATACGTTCAGCATATATTATAATTAACATTATGTAACACATACAATAAAATAAGTCCACTTTATCTTTTTTTATAACTACATGTACTAACTCTCTATAATTGGAGTAATTATCTATAAATGCTTACAACCTGGTACCAAGTCTTCTAAGACATTACACACATTATAAACATGGGTCTTATCGAACAGAAAAGTCTATGATCAATGTTTACGATGCTTGTCACACATTATGTAAAAATATAATTATGATCTTCTAAACTCAATATAAATACTTCTGATGCATTCAGAATACAGATTGCTTTTGAGGCTCAAGGTTATCCATATATCTCCGGAACGTTTCACTACGGTCCGTGCTCCTTCGTGCAGAAGGGTCGGTGCCGAATATTATGATTTTTTTTAGCTTTCTTCAATTTCAACTATAACTACAGTAAATTAAATTAAATAAATTAAATTATATTAAATTTATTTATTATTTTATTTTATTTATTTATTAATTTATTTTTATTATAATAATAAATTATTAATAATAATAAAAATAATAATAAATAAATTGAATTATTAAATTTATTTATTTATTAACTGAATTACAGTAAATTAAATAATAATTCATTTATTTTATATTTATTATTTTTTTATATTTTACTCGTCATAGCGAGCGGACGAGTAGAAATTTCCAAGCTGTTACTACTTATTATGCACTGAATATTAAATTTAGTATTTCAAATAATAAATATGGACAATATTAGCAAATAAGCTCGATGAAAGGTTTTTCTAATAAGAAAAATAATGCTTAAATTGTGGCCGATTTTAGGCTGCGAAATTCATATCCGCGGATATGAGTCATACCCGTCATATCGGGTGTTAATACTGTATCCTGCAATTTCCAGTCGTTATCTTCATTCCCATAGTTCGTGTGTAATATGTAGAGATTGACGATGTTCGGACCATTATTCATTACTGTTTTCTCCGTAACGTTGTCTGTACCAATCCGACTAATTCAAGAAATGCTTGTAGATTTCAAATAAACGCCCGACTTTTAGAAGTCGATTACTTTCTGGGCTATTTTTACCGGCGATCTGTGGTATATATTCGTACACGACCAAATTTATCATATAACGTAGCATTTCACACGGCAAAATAATTGGTAATTGAAACAGTTGCATCCGCATTTTAATAATTGACAGAAATACCAAATGAAGAATTATCCATATCGTTTATCAAATGCATTGCACTTGGAACTATATTTTTGTCAAGGGGTGTTATCAAAATCACATTTTTGGCAAAATGAAAGTAGAAATACGGATGAAATACGCCCGAAGATAACTAAATCGCTTAATCGGCGCTACGTGATAAACATTCTGTCAACGTTAAACCATTCAAAATGTCTGCATTTGGGTTAATGAACGTATGCATTGTAAGCATAAATTGATTTTTCGTAGTATAACAGTGGTCTGATTGCGCATTATGGGATATGAATTTCTTTATAAATTTGCTTGAGGCATGCCCTGGGGATGCATTACTATTAGGTTTCGGAAAGTAGTCCGAAACCTAAAAAGGAACCTCCTTTTTATTACAGAGATTTTGTACGGAAATCAGCGGACATCTTCGGCCAAGTTCTGAATGACTCCGATTCTATTTCGGAACAACGCTTTGAATGACAATGGCTGACAATGGTTGTTGGCCTATATAATATATTTTATTCAGGAAAATAAGGCAATATGCCTATCTTACCACATGCTAAATATACCTTTCAATGGTGTCAATCAAATATAACGGTCAAAGGGAGCTAACTCATACAGGTACACCGAATGATTATTTCCGGTATGTAAAACTTTGAATTTTACGACAGATTCCGGCCAATGGCGAAGGCTGTTCCGTTGGTTTCCGTAGCAATCCATTTTTCTAGTTTTTCGACACAAACAACCATTTACTGACCGTGCTGTTTAACGTTAAATAAGTGTTAAGGTACATAGATTCCAATTCTGAAGTCAGTTCGGAACGCAAAATTTGCGGAAATTTGCGCAGCATACACCTTTAAGAGTATGATGTTTAAGCCGACTCAGAAGATCTCTAGTGTCTGCCTGCTGCTCCGCCAAACTGTGTAGACCCTTATCAGGCAATGTGTTCCACCAAGACGAATATTGAAAAACTCTCTTTATCATTCGTAATATAGATTTATTTACCCACTGTCTAATGAATATTATTTTTATATGACTAAGCACAATACGGGTATTAATAAATTTAATATTTTTATTAAAATGTTAAATAAAGAAATGTATTGCAATGGCGAACATATTCAGGTCTGTAGCATTATCTATAACAACAACAAACCCTGATCAGACAGCGTCTACAGGAGCGGTCTGATCTGGATCTACTCTGCTTACACGGGTGCAGAAATGGTGTGATTCTGAGGTTCAATGTTTATGGTGTGTCTTAGATTTGAAGCAAATGACATTTATATTCATAACAAAGTTAATTCCAAGGACACCGAGTATTAATTGTGCAAAACAAAAAACCCGTGGGAACATATTACGTAATTCTCTTCCTGCATGTACCCAGCATGAGACTTCTGTTGATTGGCCATTCTTTGAGTGTCTTGTTGAGTGGTCATTCTTAACCCTTTCCATAAAGCGCTTTTTGCGCCTTTGCAAACAGAGTAGACCCTGATCAGACAGCTCCTGTAGGAGCTGTCTGATCAGGGTCTACTCTGTTTGCTTATGAAATGATAATATATCTGACTTTACAGTTTCATGTCACCATATGCCATTATCAAAATTCAGCTAATAAATATTCATAATATCAGTATTCCTTACATTAATATTAAACAGGTAAAGTGTTCTACTCTACTTAGTGTTTTCAAGAACTACAAGCAGAAGAGTCCAAACTCGTTATGTCGAATTCGTAAGGATTCTGTAAAAATGTGACTGAATGAGAGATTGTCTCAAAAATCACTTTGACATGTCAAAACTAAATATTTTGTATTTTATTGAATATACACATGTACATACAAACTATATACATGTACAAAGCATACTTATGCATAATATGAACAGTGAACACATCATCAACCCTTTCCCTAATGAACATTTATGCATGAACTGATTACTTCATGGATATTCATTAATTTTATTCATAAAGTTAAAATTTGAAAAGGAAATGATAAAACAGGTAGAATCCGATCTATATAATTTCAAAAACAAACTGAGCAGACCCTGATCAGATCCTACATGAGCCATCTGATCTGAGTCTGCACTGTTTGCATAGGTGTTTAAATCAAAGAACGGTTTAAATGTTTGTTTATAACTACTTAACCCTTCTCTAGCTGAATTTTAAAATGCATTTCTTCTTCTTTACCCATGCCCAGTTGTATAATTACATATATCTTCACTGTGTACAAGTATATTGCTGTGCAATCACTGCTGTGGAGTGCATTGGTTGCACAATCAACTTGTAAATAGTGCAGACCCTGATGGGACAGCTCCTGTAGGAGCTGTCTCATCTGGGTCTTCACTATTTACAGGTAGGTATATTGACGTGAATAGCAAGCGAAGGGTTAACATATTTGTACAATTAAAATGTTTGAAAATTCGCTCTTTACCCGATAATTCGGACATTTTATGCACTTGCGAACAGAGAAGACCCAGATTAGAAAACTGTAGGAGCTGTCTGATCAGAGTCAGCACTGTACACTGATACAATCTTTCTCTTACTTCGGTCCACATATCTGAAATTTGCAAGATATTATGAATGTGCACTTAGACGGACTCGATTATTAAATAAACTTGACTACATTTATATACATGTACTAGTATATGCAAAATAGTGAGTCAGTTTGAGTGCAGAATTCACACTTGCAACATGAGAAGTATATTCACCTTAGCCCTTTACCAGATAGATAGGACGTATCATATCTTTAAGGCAGAGTAGACCCTGATCAGACAGCTCCTCTAGGAGTCCTGAACATGGTCTATTATATTGACTTAATTACAGAATAATTTATATATTTCTGCATGTCCTGCCTTAGTCCATGTACCATTATAAACTGTAAGCTAATGGAAGTTCAATAAAGTCATTTTTATTTAAGATGGTGATATATTGGGTAGAGGGCTGAGAATAGTTGATGCATTCTTTGTTTCACGTGTTTTGTTTCATGTGACACACTTACTGTAGAAAGCTGTAAAGGGGAGGGCCGTAACTAATGTTGGTCGAACTTGTGGCCCGACCCTTTTTCATGAAATGATAAATGAAATAAAATATGTTTATACTATACACTGATACAGATCCGATTCTCTACAGTTTGCTATGGCAACAACTGTCTTTATTTAATCTTTTTGATACACTAATTCATTAATATTCATAATGAGTCTTGCATGAATATTCAACAAGTAAAAGGATAAGAGGCTAACACAGAATATGTCTGGCAACATGAAAACATATAAAGTATCAAACTCCTCACAGTGATCTCCCTTGTCACAGCTGTAGCGATTAGGGGAGATAACTGCGTTGGAGGTTGATAAAGTATATGACAGTCCAATCCAACTACCTACCATTGCGTGAAATGAGTACAGAAGACCCTGTATTAAGCAACCTTATATTGATTGGACACATGTATCTTAAACAGCAGGTGATTGCTTAATGCAGTGCAAAAGTAATGCAGAAAGCTCCTTTGGGAGCTTTCTGCATTACTTTTGACCTGCATTAAGCTACCACCTGCCTTACTGAGTCATAATTAGACTTCTTTTTGTGGTCGCTTAAGACAGGTTCTATTGTACTGGCATATGCTAACAATGTACACCCAGATCAGAGAGCTCTTGATCAGGGTATGTTCTGTTTGTAATTCGAACTCTTCTTGAAAATTATACCCCTTCATACTGAATGGACTCCATGTCAAACATTGATGGCCCTGTCCACTATGAACATTCAGCACCCATTACACGTGACTATTCGGTCATAACTTGGTTACCGTATTTTCACTAATAAGCATTCCCACGCTAATAAATGCCCCCTTACTTCTGGAGGAAAACTATAGATCAAACAAATAACTGAAACTCTATACATTTTGTACATGTATAATAACCATTAATTAGAGAAAAATAGTCCCCCCCCCCCCCCAAAAAAAAAAAAAAAAAAAAATTAAAAAAATATATAGGTTGTAGCATAATGCAGACTGAAAGCAATGGAGAACGCTCCCCTAGGAGCTTTCCTGCTTTGTTTTCATTCTGCATTAAGCAATGGCCTGTGCAAGAACTATGAAAAAATGTTAAGCCCCAGGTGTGTTTACTAGTAATAATATGACATATGGCTTCAAGAAGAGTTGAGGACCATGTCACAGTGATAGACCCACATCTCACATGGAAAGATCACAGAGATCAATCTCCAAACTGATATCACCTTCTAACATTTCTTTTGCAATTGGACAAAAGTGGGTTAAATATTTTAAAATATTAAGTCATCAAAAAATTACAATGTAACACATGGTGATACAAATGAAGGTTTTAAACCCTTAACGTAACAGATACACATTTTTACGCATTTTATGAGATGTCTGATTTTTACAACTTCTTCCATGGTAAAGAAATTCATTGTTCATAATTTATAATACATGTAGAATCTATCACTAAAAAAAGTTAAGCTGATTGATATCCATACAGCCATTACTTCTTAACACGAACATTTATGGCAACTCAGCGTTTCATCCAGATCCTGGCTGTTTGACACTCATTCAACGTGGTCCTGGCTGTTTGACACTCATTCAGCGTGGTCCTGACTGTTTGACACTCAGTCAGTGTGATCCTGGCTGTTTGACACTCAGCATGCTCCTGACTGTTTGACACTCAGTCAGCATGCTCCTGGCTGTTTGACACTCATTCAGCGTGGTCCTGACTGTTTGACACTCAGTCAGCATGCTCCTGGCTGTTTGACAGTCAGTCAGCAGGAATTGGAAGTAAGTATAGATCCGATATATCAAAGTTTGAGCATACACTTAACCCATTCCCTCCTAAACCCAAATTATTTGAATAAATCTACAGAAAAGGAGCATTTGCTAGAGAAAAGTGCTTTTTTAAGAAGTGTATAGTTTTGAAACCATTGTGATAAATAAAGCATTTGCTCCATAGGAACAAATGCTCTATTTATCACAATAGTTTCATAAAATGGCTTTCACAGAGGTACCAAAAGGCGTCAGTAGGAGAGAATGGGTTACATTTACAGATGGATAAACATTTATGGACGAAGAATGTGTAGCAGATATATTTGTTGAGTCTTTGGTGCCTGGTTTACGTGTTCCTGTGACGTAAATTCTCTGTAGAATCTGTATCATCCCTATGAAAAGATGATAAAAATACATAAGAACCTCTCTATAGTAGCAATTTAACCATTTAATCCATGAATATTCATGTGACAAATAATGACGTCATCCATATAATTACAGTAACTGACGTATTACAGTGGCTTATGAACAATGCAAGATTTGGCCATGGCAGAGACTGTAGAATCATATCTATATTATTTCATAAGCAAACAGAGCAGACCTGGATCAGATGACTCCTAAAGGAACCATCTAATCTGGATCTTATCTGTTTGCAACGGCGTGAAAATGCGTCTTTATAGAGTACTACTGAAAGCGTCTGACATTAATTTCATTCTACATTAAGCTACTGTCTATTGTTAGCAGTTTCTCGCCTTTGCAAACAAGATCAGACGGCTCCTCTTCGCTTATGGAATTACATGTATGATTTTCCAGTTTCTACCATAGTTAACCCTTTCCCCCATATTGACGCCTTTCTACGCCTCTGTAATAGTCACTTCTTGAAACCATTGTGATAAATAGCGCATTTGCTCCATAGGAGCAAATGCTCTATTTATCACAATGGTTTCTATACTTCACAATAATTATAACTTTTTCCTTTTCTCTAGTAAATACTCCTTTTAGGTAGATTCATTTAAAAAGGTTGGGTCTAAAAATAGCCCATGGAGGAAAGGGTTACACAATCCTGTACTCATGTAACATTTAAAAAGTCAACTAACCAATATAAAAGATATCATCATTTCTTACATAGATTTTCATGGTGTAAAGGGTTAAACCCTAGAATTAGGCTTCTCTTAAAGCTGCACTCGCCAATTTTGCATCATAACAAAATAACTTCGGAATCGGAATCTGTGTGACTTGAATCTACCTTAGTGCTAAAGCACATGGTAAGGAAATACAAATGTACATGTAGTTGTTTGTATCGAAAAATGAGAACTTTACCTAGGAAACCAACAGAATCACTTCCGCCATACACCGAGATCTGTCGTAAAACCAATTACAGTAAAACCCCGCTAATGCGACCATCTAAAATATGTATAATTATGGGTGCTAGATGCAGATGGTAGCTTAATGCAGGACAAAAGAGGAGCTTTCTGCATTACTTTTGCCCTGCATTAAGCAACCACATGCTTATAAAGACACCCATGTTTATTGATTTAAGTGGCCGAATTAGAGGGGTTCTACTGTATGTGTAGGAGCCTGTATATAGGAGCCCTCTGGTATGGGTCTACTCTGTTTGCAAAGGGTAAAAAGACATATATATCGAGTAAAGTGTTAATGACTTCTACAAAGTGGTCATTATAGAGAGGTCTAACAATATATTAACCCTTTCGGCGCCAAATATCTAATTGTCGTCTGCAACCCAAGTTTGTTAAACCATTCAGTAAGATAAAGAAATGAGATAAATAAATGCAAATTTCAAAGGAATAAAGCACATATATAGAAATAGAGATTGAGACAAATAGTGAAGTCCCTGATCAGACGCCGCCTTGAAAAGGCGGCATCTGATCTGGGACTGCACTATTTGTCATGGTGCATTTATGCGGCTGCGGCGGTGAAAGGGTTAACTCTTACCGAACTTCGCCGGGTTGATAGCCATCATTGTCATCATCAGTACTGTGCCTCCTACGTCGCTTACTGGAGAACCATATAATCAAAAACAGGATGATTAGCTCAATTATGATACCAATGGCTGGCCACAGAGCAGCATACTTGCCTGAAACATATCGAAGTAAACAAGTGTATGCACGAGAAACTTGCCTGAAACAAATTTAAGTAAACAGTATATGCACGTGAAACTTGCCTAAAACATAGTGAAATAAACATTGTATGTGCGAAAGATTGTCTGGAACACATTGAAGTAAATAGAGCGTGAACAAGAAACTTACATGAAAGGCAGTTAAATAAACAGTGTAACTGTATGTAAACCCTTCGCTTGCTATTCGCGTCAATATACCTACCTGTAAATAGTGAAGACCCAGATGAGACAGCTCCTGCAGGAGCTGTCTCATCAGGGTCTGCACTATTTACAAGTTGATTGTGCAACCAGTGCACTCCACAGCAGTGATTGCACAGCGCAATACTTATACACAGTGAAGATATATATTATTATACAACAGGGCATGGGTAAAGAAGGAGAAATGTATTTTAAAATTCAGCAAGAGAAGGGTTAAAAATAACTACTTGAAACATATTGAAGTTAACGGCGTATGCATAAAACATTGCCTGAAACATATTGAAAGTAAACAGTATAAACTTGCATATAAACTATGTAGAAAACATTGCCTGAAACTGTGTAGATAACTCATGTCAGACAATAAACTACATGTACTTGTAATTTCTGATGATGTGTTATTTTCTCAGATGTGTACCTCTTGCCAAATGTCTGCAGGAAACTGATTATACTATCAATACTCGGGGAGCCAATGGGGTCTACCATGCACCCCCTAGACTTTTTTTCATGGTTACCAAAATGTTCAGAAAAGTCTCCTGAATCAGAATCGCGAATGTACTCAAGTTTGAATTCTTTTAGTTCATGTGTATATTAACCGTTTCCATGGCAACCCCCAGTTTTCGTAATGATGACCCATAACTGCAAATTTGCCCATATCACAGCCAGTTTTTCCTAAACCTATAAAATACAGTACCAAATGGAAGATAAGACATTGTGCTTTTATTTCCAACTTGTTGTTTTTTAAATTACCTTATTTGCATACTCATGAATATTAATTAGAACATTAAAAAGAGTAAAAAAGTATAGAAATAACTTAAAACCTTCATTTTTTATCTTACAAATATCAGAAAATAATCAAATGCAGTTTATGATGATGACAAAAAAACCAGTAAACAAAATATCCAATTTGAGGACCAAAGCATTAATTTTAAGTACCGTTTTAACCATGTCCATGGTAACACCCCAGTTTTCAATGGGTACATTTATCATTGCAAGCTATATTTGGAGACAAATTTGGTGTAATGTTGTGCTCTGCATACTGCCAAACATGTTATTTTCAATATTGTTTCTCTTTGTTTTCTTATCATTAATTAATATTCATGAGGATGCAAATGAGGTAATTTGCATTAAGTTAACCAAAAATGAAGATTCATACATCAACTGTATGTTTATATCATTTATAATTATCGCCAAAGTAGGCCGCGATATCATTGTATGTTGCAGGCATTTAAACACTCTGTAATATGAACAATAAGGTTAGAATGGTTGCCTAGGAAACATATATATCACCATCAGTGCTATAGAATTTGTCCCAAATTTATTTATCTAACCATCTTGGTGATATTCAGTGATCATTTCAAATTTTAGATAACCATTTTGCATTTTTGTTTGCTTTCTTTCGAAAATTTCAATATCTTTTACTGTTCTCGTAAATATTCATACATATGCAAATTATATCAGAAAAGTAATATTTACTATTAAAGCAATGCCTCATATCTATGTTTGTAACAATTGATTTCATGACTCATCAAAAATAACTGAGGTCTAGCGGAGTATTACAGGAAGATGTCAATTTTCCAAAATTTGTAAAAGGATTGGTCACCATGGAAACAGTTACAATGTTACTTACAGTTCAGTGTTTATTTATCAATTTAGATAGTTTGCTTTCTGAGTATTTTGTCATCAACTTAAACTACATTTGAAATTGTTTTCTAATATTGGTAGCATAAAAATTGAGAGGTTTACGTTATTTCTGTATTTATTTTACTATTTGTTTTTTATTTTTTACATTAATCTTCATGTGTATGCAAAAAGGTAATTCCTAAGTATAGCATTTACAGTAAAGTACAAGTTCTTAGCTTTAATTCGGTACCAGTTTTATACAGTTAGCACAAAAACTTTCTGTGATATGGAAGATATTTGCAGGTAAGTGTCGACTAAAAATATATGTGTGAAATGAATGGTTACTATGGAAACAGTTGAAACGTTACGTGAAACAGTTAAAACGTTACTTGGAGTAAATATTTTGGTCCTCAAATTTAACAAAAAGCACAATATCTAATCTCCAATTTGGTACGAGTTTTATAGGTTTAGGACAAAAACTGGCTGTGATATGGACGCTTTTTCAGGTACGGACCATCATTACGAAAACTGGGGTGTTACCATGGAAATGGTTAAAACGGTACTTAAAATAAATGCTTTGGTCCTCAAACTGGATATTTTGTTTTCTTGGGGTTTTGTCATCATGTTAAACTGCATTTGAAGTTATTTTCTGATATTTGTAGGATAAAAAATGACAGTTTTAAGTCATTTCTATACTTTTTTTACTATTTTTAATGTTCTAATTAATATTCACGAGTATGCAAGTAAGGTGATTTAAAAAACAAGTTGGAAATAAAAGCACAATGTCTTATCTTCTATTTGGTACCAGTTTTATAGTTTTAGGACAAAAACTGGCTGTGATATGGGCAAATATGCAGGTATGGGTCGTCATTACGAAAACTGTGGGGTTGCCATGGAAACGGTTAAAATACACATAGCCTAAAATAATTTAAACTTGAGTACATTCGCGATTCTGATTCAGGAGACTTTTCTGAACATTTTGGTACCCATAAAAAAAGTCTAGGGGTGGGGTGCATGTTAGACCCCATTGGCCCCCCGAGTACAACTGACGACACAGAAAGTGTGACAGTGTAAATATAATGCCTAACATCTCTTGTCAAGTTATTTAATCTAGCCGGATCATACACGTCATAGATAACGTGTAAATTAGACTTTATTTAAGAATAGCTCCTTTTGGCGCCAATGTCGCCTGTTGGCATCATTGAAAACAGTGCAGTCCCAGGTCAGATGCCGCCTTTTCAAGGCGGCATCTGACCTGGGACTTCACTGTTTTCTGTATTATTTCAGCCCAAGCATACAGGTTTTGTTTTAAAAAAAATGTTTTACTAATATACCTTTATTATTTAGTTTAGAATTATATTTAATATGAAACTATTTTTGCAGACGACACTTTAAATTAGGCGCCAAAAGAGTTAACCAGACCGTGTGTTGTGACCACTTTTTAGAATCGTATCTTCGAGACTACAAAGTAGCGTCTTGTGAGAAACTTTTAGTACTTAAATACAATAGAACCTGTCAGCGACCCTCAAATAGATAATAAACTATGGAAATATAAGGTAGGTGGCTGGTAGCTTAATGCAGGTCAAAAGTAATGCAGAAAGCTCATATAGGAGCTTTCTGCATTATTATTGCCCTACATTAAGCATCCACTTGCTCTTAAAACTCATATGTTCAATAAATTAATGGTCTCTTAAGACAGGCTCTACTGTAGTTAGTCTGTATATAGTAAATGCTAAAGAGAAATAGCTTTAAGTATGAAAGTTCAGTTGCACTACGAATGGTCAGAATATATTCCAGAAGCATAGGTCAGATGTATATACATGTATTAAACTTCTCTTGCTGAATTTTAAAATACATTTCTCCGTCTTTACCCATGCCCTGTTATATAATTACGTATATCTTCACTGTGTACAAGTATTTCGTTGTGCAATCACTGCTGTGGAGTGTACTGGTTGCACAATCAACTTGTAAATAGTGCAGACCCTGATGAGACAGCTCCTATTTACAGGTGGGTATATTGACGTGAATAGCAAGCGAAGGGTTAAACCATTCTTAACCATTTACTCCATGAATATTCATGTAAGAAATAATGACATCATGAATATAAATAATACTAATTGTTATAATAGCACATGAACAAATGAAAGTTTGGTAGCACCAGAAACTCTAGTATCATATCTATATTATAGTATTGTATAAGCAAACGGAGCAGACCCTGGTCAGAATGGAATTATTGTAGAAAGATCCAGTGGAATATTTATGCTTTACTGTCGACCTGACTAAATTTATCATGTGTCTAAAACTCTAGAATTATAATTTGGCATGCCATATTCCATAGCAACATTTTACTGTATGTCTTAATACTTTCATGTACATGGCCATTAACCTTTTCCTTCATATAAATATCTTTTTCACACCTTTGCAAAACGAGTAGACCCAGATCAGATGGCTGCTTTAGGAAATATATTTTATTATATTTGTTCTTATAGAATTGTATTAATCGGATTCTACAGTTTCTGCAAACATCCTGTGTTCATGTACCATTACAAAAGATTCAGTGATTAAGCTAATCAATATGCATGATGTCATTAAATCTTACATAAATAATTAACCCTTCTCTTGCTGAATTTTAAAACACGTTTCTCCTTCTTTACCCATGCCCTGTTGTATAAATACATATATCTTCACTGTGTACAAGTATTTCGCTGTGCAATCACTGCTGTGGAGTGCACTGGTTGCACAACCAATTTGTAAATAGTGCAGACCCTGATGAGACAGCTCCTACAGGAGCTGTCTCATCTGGGTCTTCACTATTTACAGGTAGGTATATTGACGTGAATAGCAAGAGAAGGGTTAACAGGTAAAGGGTTAATCCCGTGCTTAGTTCTGTACCTCTCACTTTAACTTTCATCACTGCCGATGCAGTTCTCTCTGTGCCAGATATAGTGTTTGAAGCGACGCACTCATATGTCCCTTTGTCTTCGGACACCACTCCGTAGATTTTCAGTTTACCGCTGTCCGATCCTCCATACGGTAAAATACGCAGCCGTTCAGCTGTGAAGTCACTCAGTTCGTGTGAGTCCTTGTACCATGTGACATCGGGGAAGGGGTACCCAGACACTTTGCATTTGAGTTCAAGGTCATGTCCTTCACCTAAATCCTTGTTTTCGTCGTGGGAATCGATAGCCGGAAAACCTGATAAAGAAAGTTCTATACTCGAGAAACATGATGTGTAGGGTCTGAAGATAATAGGACAATAAGACACCAGTATATTAACCTATTTAGGTCGCGTTTTAAGTGCACTTGTCAAAAATATCAACGAAATGAGCCATTCTAACTTTTATTTGGAGAAGGGCGTTTCTACAAGAATTAATCTGCTGATGTGACCTTTGAAAGTATGACTTTTTGTGCAGCACAGACATTAATGGATTATCAACAGAACGTGATAATCATTCAGTTTGAAATTCAAGTTCGTTCCTCTTTGTCTGGAAGAGAATGTTTTATTATTTCGCCAATACATTTCTTTTGTTTGTTTTACCCCAGAAATGTTATCTGTCTAATATCGTCCAGAAGCGTAATTGGTCTGCTATCGTCCAGAAATGTAAATTGCCTCTTCTATCACACAGAAGTGTACGCAATATGTCAACTGTCATCCAGAAATGAAGTCTATCTGCTATCGTTAAGAAGTGTAATTTATCTGCTATCGTCCAAACGTATAATTTGTCTTGCTATCATCCAGAAGTGTAATATATCTGCTATCGTCGAGAAGTGTATTTTTCTGCTGTCATCCAACCCTGTAATTTGTCTATTATCATCCAGAAGTGTAAGTTGTCTCCTATTTTCCAGAAGTGTAATTTGTCTGCTATCTTCCAGAAGTGTAATTTGTCTACTATCGTCCATAAGTGTAATTTATCTGCTATCGTCCAAACGTATTACTTGTCTTGCTATAATCCAGAAGTGTAATTTATCTGCTATATAGTCCAGAAGTCTATTTCCTGCTATCATCCCAAAGTGCAATTTGTCTGCTATTGTCCAGAAGTGTATTTTGTCTGCTATCTTCCAGAACTGTAATTTGTCTAATATCGTACAGAAGTCTATTTTGTCTACTATCGTCCATAAGTATAATTTGTCTGCTATCGCCCGGAAAGGTAATTTGCCTGCTATTGTCTAAAAGTGCAACTTGTCTACTATCGCCCAAACGTATAATTTGTCTACCATCGTCAAAAGAGTAATTTGTCTACATGTACTATCGTCCAGAAGTGTAATTTGTTAACTGTCGTCCAGAAGTGTAATATGTCTACTGTTATAGTGTAAGTTCTCTACTTTCTTCCAGAATTGTAAGTTGTCTATTATTGTCAAGAAGTGTCATTTTTCTGATATCGTCCAGATGTGAAATTTGTCTACTATCGTCCGTCCACAAGTGTAATTTGTCTACTATCGTCCAGAAGTGTATTTGTTTGCTATCGTCCAGAAATATAATTTTCTACTGTCTTCCAGTAGTGTAATTTGTCTACTATCATCCAGCAGCATAATTTGTCTACTATTACCCAGAAGTGTACATTGTCTGCTATCGTCCAGAAGTGTAATTTTCTACTGTTGTTCAGTAGTGTAATGTGTCTACTGTCGCCCAGAAATGTAACTTGTCTACTAGATCGTCTAGAGGTGCAATTTGTCTACTATCGTCCAGAAATATAATCTGTCTGCTACATTTTGTATTGTCCATAAGTGTGATTTGTCTGCTATCGTCCAGAAGTGTAATGTGTCAACCATCGTTCATAAGCGTAATTTGTCTAATATCGTTCATGAGCGTAATTTGTCTAATATCGCCCATAAGTGTACTTTGTCTGCTATCGTCCGTAAGTGTATAATGTGTCTATTGTTGCCCAGAAGTGCAATTTGTCTACTATTACTCAGAAGTAAAGTATGCCTGCTATTGTGAGAAGTGCAAATTATCTGCTTTCATACAGATGTGCAATTTGTCTGATATCACACACAAGTTTATTTTGTTGACTTTGCTATGGAGTTGTATTCGTATACTATCACCCGAAGGAGTAATGCTCTTGACTAGAAGTGTGTCTTCTCTCACACAGCATATTTATTTTGTGTGCTCTCACTCAGAGGTGTAGTTTATCTCCTGTTGTCTACTGAAGGCAAATTTTCACTGATTTCCATTTCGATCAAACGTTTGAGAAACTATTGACGGGATGTCAAACAGCTTGAACTCTGACGAGATACCGAATTACAGTAAAACCTCTCTATAACGGCCACTAAATTATGTTAATTATTTGGTATTTAGGGCAGGTGACTGCTTAAAGCAAGATAAAAGTAAAACAGAACGCTCATATAGGAGCATTCTGTTTTACTTTTCATCTTGCTTTAAAATGCCAGTAAACACACTCTTAGCATAAGAGCTGTTCACCTTTTCCTTTAAATAAACGCTTTTTCGCGCCTTTGAAAACACAGTAGACCAAGATCAAATGACTCCGATAGAAGTCGTCTGATCAGGATATATCTGCTTTACCCTTTTAATGATTAGTGACTTGTTTGAAATATGTATGCAATTCTCAAATTCAACTTTTCTTTACATTTCCATTGAAACAGTTTGGATCCTTATGAAATGCCCAGTTACCTTCAATTTGACCAAAAGCGTTATTGCAAATTAGCCATAGTATTGAAGGAATTGTGGTGAATCTAACGGCAATCTTACCAAACACATTTTGTTTGCCTGCAATGAGCGTCTGTCTGTCTGTTTCTGACCCTGGGAAGAATATAGCAGAACACTGCCATTCCCCCATATCTGTCCTCTCTGAAAAAGAGCAATGGAATTGTACTCCTATTCCCACTTCCCTCGTCCCTCTGAAAGAGGACAATGCAATGAAATACCATTTCCCGTATCAGTTTCTCTCTGAAAGAGAGCAATGCAAAGCACTCGCATACTTCTGTAACTGGAGTATCCTTCTCCACTTCTCCCACAATGCTGCACCCAGAACTTGAATTGTTCTCGACAGAGGAACTTGTTCCCAATGTAGGGTGTGGGTACAAAAGAGAGTTCCCACCCGAGAACGCCTCAAAAACTGGATGCAGTGTTGCATAAAAAGTGTAGAAGTATACCCAGGCACAGATTGCCAAACTAATTGGGAGTGTGCGACTTCATCTATTAATTTTCATACATATTAATCAACACCAAAAGTTGTACACAAATTCATATCGTTAATATAATGATTGCAGTTAATTTCCTTATAGTATACACATTAACGATAGCTGATTTTTGCTAATTTCTTAGGACTTTTTAAGAAACGGAAAACTTTTACGGAAATCAATAGACATGGTCGGCTAAGCTACGATTGTCTTCGAATCGATTTCGGAGCAACGTATCTGCGTAAAGAACATCTGCAATGTACAACGAGTGGCTTACACGTACATGGAAATAAGTATGTCCAGTAAATACAAGAAAGCATTGATGTAAACATCAAAGGGCGCCATTATAAAGAACAGCCATGCTGGTTTGTTTAAATCTATTGCGAAACAAAAACGCTTAGAATATGAGTGATCATGATACTTATATTCTGCACTAATCCTTTCAATGAAGATATAACTTGTCTTCTATTGAAATAGTGTAAACATAAATGAAGACAAATGAAAGATTTTTACATGAAAATATACACTGATTGGCATTATTTTAATATAATCATGCAATCATTCAAAGATTTAGCTCAACATATTGCTGTTGGAATTACTACAGACAGAAGTATGATTTCAGACACCCTATCAAACAATGAAATAATTATACTTAAAACAACTAAATAATGAGTTTGTCCAAAGCTTTTCAATACTGTGAATTTAAGAAATGAATCAAATACCAAAATAGTTTAAATTGTAGTTTGATAGATAATTAGCACGTGTTTATAAATTATTTTAATTGATTATTGACGGATCAGTCATTATAAAATCTTAGACAAGAATAGTATCATTTTCATTGAAAAATCTCATTCATATATTAATAAACTCTGATAAGATAAGCTTAATATAACACACCTATTTGCAACAAATCTGGAGTTTAACTGTGAAAACGAAAATGGTTTAAAATGCCATACGTGGCAATAAGCATGGTCGAATTCTAATTACGCGTGACATTAAGATATCTCCAATTATGGTCCCAAAGTGCTCCATTTTTCACACTTTATACAATAACGTACTTAAAATTAATTAATCAATACTTAAAAATTAAAAGAAAGTCTTACATAAAATGGTTTAAAATGCCATACGTGGCACTAAGCAAGGTCGAATTCTAATTACACGACATTAAGATATATCCAATTATGGTATCAATGTGCTCCATTTTTCACATGGTATACAATAACGTACACAAATTTATTTAATTAATCACTACATAAAAACTAAAAGAATATCTTAACATATAGCTGGGTTTCTTTAAATTTTGACAAACAGACATTCTGTAAATATTGGGCGGAAAATTTCTTGAAGTACGTGTGGTTTTCATGAAAATGCTATTATTATGTGCATACGTTCTAATAGACGAACTTCAGCGTCACCGTATTACGGTGCAATAGACTCAGCCTTTCTGACCTAGGGACTGGTTTCAAGTCGCTAATCAACTAAAACATTCAGTTATACACCGATAGGATTTTTACTCTTAATTGGGCCAAACTTTACAAAGCAAATATACGTTATACCTAAACTTTCAATTAATCCGCATTCAACCAAAAACTGCACACTGGACTGTGCATTTACTGAAAATGTGTAATACTTTTCAAGACCTTGAGGCAAGCCTATTGCACCGGAAATTCGAAAGGATCAGCTTTTTAGTATCAATAATGCATTCATTTCTTTTAATGAAATAATAACAAATTTCATTACTTCTGATATGTTACTTACCCTCTTAATCGACCAGTACATACAATTTACATTGCTCAAACAGGTAACTTTCATTTTTTCAACGGTACAGAAATGCTCCTCCCATTAGCTGAACATTTCGTAAGCCCATAGAGGCGCCGCGCTAAATGCGCGGGTGCCAATAATAGATTCCAGTAAATGACAGACGTGTTTCCGTTGATTTCTGCATCTATCAATAATTATGTTCTTACCATGCCTTTTAGTTCTGAATTAGTTTAACATAGATTCCAAATTTTGAGTATATTTTCACTCAAAATTTGCAACAATGTGAGAAGGGTACATCTTTAAATGACGAAGAATTGACCTTTTTGATCGGCTTTTGTAACGAGATTTGGGTCTATGCTTATAAAGCTTTTCAGCTGAGTCTGAGTTTGTTCTCAAGCTTTTGATTGGTCAGATTTGAACCAAAGGCTCAAATCTGACCAATCAAAAACTTGAGAACGAATTCAGACTCAACTAAAAAGTTGTATAAGCATGGACACTGTACTATAACGTACTTGGTTGTGTTATTTGTAACACGTTATCCACCAGTCGGTATCTGTCCTCTACTACTACGGCACTGCCATTATGAGACCAGGAAACAACATACGGGTCCTCAGGACCGCCCATTGTTTGAAGTGCGCATGACAGGTTCAAAGGCACGCCTTTCTTCAAGACCAAGTCGTCGAATGGTGGTGCTTAAAACAAAGTAAGCATGATGAAATAGAAATGGATAACAAGAAGTGACTTTCACGTACCACATGAGGATCTCTTTAGACTTATCGCTTCATGTACTTACAGTAGAAGCTGTCTTAAGCGGCTATTAAAAGGACGTCTAATTATGGGTCTGGAAGGCAGGTGGTAGCTTAATGCAGGTTAAAAGTAATGCAGAAAGCTCCTATAGGAGCCTTTTGCATTACCTTTGTCCTGCTTTAACCCTTTCCCTGTTGTATATCCATGTAAATAAATAATGAGGTCATGACTATTAATTAGATTATTTTTATAATGGTATATGAACACAGGACATTTTAGGTCAGGCAGAAGCTGTAGAATCAGATCTATATTACACCATAAGCAAACAGGGCAGACCCTGATCAGACGGCTCCTATAGGAGCCGTCTGATCTGGGTCTTCTCTGTTTTCAGATGCGTAAAAATGCGCTTACATAAGGGAAAGGTTTAAGCATCCACCTGCTTTTTTAAGACGTCTGTGTTCCATGATTGGTCGCTTAGGACAGATCCTACTGTAGGCCTACTTAAATTGTAGCCTAATGTGGTGGGTTTAACCCTCTATCTCTTTCCCTGTTCTATGTTCATTTCAAAATTCTATACCTACCGAATATTCATGACCAAAAAATGTTATAAAGAAATATGGAAGATGGAACATTGTAGCTATTTTAGAAAGTAAAGATAAAGATCTTTCAAAATCAATTAGCAAACAGAGCGGACCCTGATCAGACGGCTCATCTAGGAGCCGTCTGATCTGGGTCTACTCAGTTTGCAGATGCGTAAAAACACGTTTATGTGAGGGGAAAGGGTTAACTTCTATCTTATTTTAGGTAAACTCCAAATCAAAATTGAACACCCATTTATTTTTATTTTTCACATTGATTTGTATAGCAAACAGTGCAGACCCTGATCAGGGGAGGGGCTCCTTCAGGAGACCTCTAATTTTGGTTTACACTGTTTGCCTATGTCCCGTGTATGGACCATGGGTGTTTATAGATTATATATCTTTTGTCGGATGCCAATTATAAAATATTTAATTCGTTTAAAGTTATACGTGCTGTCCATTTCTTTCGTATAAATCTATCAAGGCAAAAAGTTGTACACATATTCATATTCATATTCTTATTATTATTATTATTCCACATTTATATAGCGCTCTTTTCACACAGGATGTGTGCGTTCAAAAGCGATTCACATGATTAAATTGCATGTACAGGATTGAATATATATAATGTGTATAGAATATTTAAAACAAATGAAATTTAAGGAAGATATATCAATAAAACTATCAAAAATTGAATTAATTTAAGAATTATAGATAAAAACAAAATCATCCTTTTCTGTACATTTTATGTCCGCAATTCAAGGGAAACAGACCCACATTAGAGGGGGCCACCGTGGCCAAGTGGTTATGGTTTTCGACTGACAATCGCTTAGCCCCTCACCGATGTAGGTTCGAATCCCGGTATGGGCATTTGGATTTTTCATGTGAGGAAACCTTCCTGTTGGTTTGCGGTAGGTCGGTGGTTCTACCTGGATGTTCTTCTGTGCACGAAACAATGCAATTTGTTCCGTGTACAAAAGAACCTCTGGGGTCTTCATACACCTGTAATAGCTGGACGTCGTGGTATGACTGAAATACTGTTAAAGCGACGTAAAACCCGATAAAAACGAAACCAAAGCAAAAGTTATATAATTTTTTCTACAGTTTTATGAAAAAAATAATCCTTTCATAGAATTTTCTAAATTTTTGGTATATAAGGTAAAATGTAATGGTGAATTCAAAAATAAAAATAAAAATATAATATTATGTCGACGTGTTAGATTTTCTGTAAATTGGTAGTTTCCATAGCAACCTTTTGTGCCAAAACTGTCAAAATGACTACACTTTCTTAAACATTGAACCAAAAGCATTATAATATACACAACAAACATGAATCTACACATAAATTGCTGGTACTATTATACTGCGTGAAAAGTTTACTGTCTTAAAAACATCGATTACGTCCGGTACTTATAGCCGGATCAAAGAACTCCCTCAGAGAGTCTGCACAAATTGTTATAAAACCATTTTCCTCAGTGATAAATGTTTAGTTAACCCATTTGCGCCCAGTGGATTCTTCCATGTTTATATATTGGATTAGTCCATTTTTTATCTAAGGGATGCCTGGTCCAAATTTTCCATTTTGTTTTGTTTTATATTGAAATTCCTATCAGCAAACAATGTAGACTCTGATCAGACGCCGCATAATGCGGCGTCTGATCAGAGTCTACACTGTTTACCTATATCCCATATATGGGATCGTGGGAACAAATGGGTTAATGTCCAGAAAGGGAGAAGTCAGTTTTAATTATTCAGCAGGATATAACGTCAAATTACGTTACAATCTACGAGTACAATGTATACTGTAAATTTCATTTTGGTGTATTTTAATGTTTACAACGAATTAAATAATATGTAGATGTTACGAATAAATGGTCAAATTTCACAGGCAAAGTACTTACATTTGTACACGTGCACTCGTATGGTGCTCGTGGTGCCCGTGCCCTCCAGTTTACACGTGTACGTTGCCGCGTCATTCACACTGGCGCTCTGTTGTGAGTATGTGTACGTGTCCTCTTGTAAATCTTCTTTTATAACAAGTGACAATGTAAGCGTCTAAACATTACAAAACATATATTATTAGAGCAACAGAGAAACTATTTGCGTATTCAAACACTAAAATAGTCAGTTCTCCACGAAACCCAATATCGTGACCAGCCTTTAGAATCGTCTCTTTTTCTTTTCCCTAATGACATCATATACTGTTAATAACTCAAAACGTACACTGTTATTTACTTTAACTCATTCCCTCCTAGACTATATTTAGACATAACCTGTTTAAATAAATCTACCGAAAAGGATAATTTACTAGAGACGGGGAATATTTTAGAATTATTGAGCAAATGCTCTATTTATCACAACGGTTTCAAAATTTGACTTTTACAGAGGCGCCAAAATGCGTCAATAGGAGGGAATGTGTTGCGGTCTCCACTCGATTAACCCTTCCCCTCATATTGACGACTTTTGACGACTCTGTAAAAGTCACTTTGTGAAACCATTGTGATAAATAGAGCATTTGCTCCTATAGGAGCAAATGCTCTATTTATCACAATGGTTTCAGTCTACAAAATTCTAAAATTTTCCTTTTCTGTAATTAATGCTCCTTTTCGGCAGATTTATTCAAAGAGATTGTATCTAAAAATAGCATATGAGGTAATGGGTTTAAACCATAACCATATGACCCCACGAATGTTTATATTCATGACCTCATGATTATTCAGTAAGTGATGTTTCAAAATGGCCAATAATCACACAGTGAATGTATGGCTACGGCACAGACTTTTAAACAGTGTATTTATTATTTCTTAAACAAACAGAGTAGAACCTGATCAGACGGCTCCTACAGGAGCCATCTGATCAAGGTCTACTCTGCTTGCAAAAGTGCCAAAAGTTGTCTCTAATAGAGAAAGGGTTTATATAATTAACGTTAAGCTTTTCTCTCTCCAATATCTCCTTATGTATTGTTAATGTCAGCTCACCAGTACCTCCTAAATCGTACACTGTTAGTACACTTTGGATTCTGTATTTAATGGCATAAACCTTAAGCTCCTCTTCCCATTACTATTGTATACAGTAAAACCCTTTTAAACCGGACATTCAAATTAGTCAGGCGGCAGTGTAATGCATGGTGAAAGTCGGACGGAAAGACTTTCACCCTGAATTTAGCAGTTACCTGTCTTAAAAATACAACAAAAACGTCTTTATTAAAATCCTTGTTTAGATGTGTTTACTGTACAGTAAAAGCCCGCTAATGCGACCACCTAAAAGAGGTATACTTCTGGATGGTAGAGGCAGCTGGTAGCTTAATGCAGGACAAAAGTAATGCAGAAAGCTCCTAGAGGAGCTTTCTGCATTACTTTTGTCCTGCATTAAGCAGCCACCTGCTTATTAAGACACCCATGTTTATTCATTAAGTGGTCGCATTAGCGGGGTTTTACTGTATTGTAATCAGTCGTTGGACAGTAGTATCCATGCTTATCACATAGTAATAATGCACTGAACGATTATGTCCCAACAATGCAGCTTACTTGATTCTCCATAATATTACATACATGCATAATGTTCTTTAACTTAAGTTTTTCTATCCGCCAATGTTATATAATATTACATTATTTCAACGTAATACCCATTATCTACGGTGGCACTGAGGTGACATATGCAAGATTTTTTTTTCAAGTTTGTTTTCCCGAGATATTTTTTTTATTATCTCGAGAAAACGAAACAAAGTTCGTTTTCCTGAGATAATATTTTTTATTATCTCAAGAAAACGAAGTACTTCGTTTTGACGAGATAATTTTTTTTATTATCTCAAGAAAACGAAGGAGTTCGTTTTTACGAGATATTTTTTTTTATTATCTCGAGAAAACGAAACAAAGTATGACGCGTAGTAGATGTAGTAGTAGTATGACGTTGAGTAGTTCTAAATAAGGCTTGTAATTGGTTTATTATACAAAAGCAAAGCCTGACACCTTTATTAACTTAAACTATGTACAGTTAAAAAATGATGGATCTTTCAATCACTATATTTCAGCATTCATACTGTAAGGGTAAATGTATCTTAATCATAATCATGTTGGCCTAATTACGGAATTCCCGGCTTTCAACAGGTTTATACACAACTGCGATTCTTCATATTAACCCATGCACTCCTACATGGCTATTCGTGAAAGGCTCCATCACTATGATTATCTTACCTCCTACAAAATTCTTGTCATTCCATTGGTCAATAGAGGTCACGAGAAACCCCCATAAATAGGATGGGATGGAATAAGTGTGAGGTTGGGCGCCCATAAACCGGTTTAACCCCCCAGTGACTTTTGTCACTGACCGTTCCAAGGCGGTACTTCCATCTTCCTCCTATTGTATGTTTGTTTTGTCTTTGTGCGTCTCTTGTTGTTTTTTCTACTTATGTACATTTGCTGTTTCCTTGTGTTGCTGTTCGGGCGAGTGTTTGTTCTGTATGTGGTGTTTCCTGCATGACCCATTTTTGTACTTTTACTATACAAAAGCTGTGAATCAGATTGGTTAGATATGAGACCAAAGTACATGTAGGCCTATACAATTTTCAATAGACGCAAATGTTAGTCTCGTTGATACGCTAACCATTTCCTCCATAAATATTTAAGAGAGTTTCTACCCTTATGAATGCATGTAAATCTATATAACTAGATCTACCTAAAATTAAGTTTTAATAGAAACTATGAAGGAAAGGGTTAAATTGTTTATGGATAGCGTCCATCCGTTTCCCATATGTCGAAAACATCTTCCCGGATTTCAACAGGTTTATACACAACTGCGATTCTTCATATTAACCCATGCACTCCTACATGGCTGTTCGTGAAAGGCTCCATCACTATGAATATACCGATAAAATAAATATTTATTTAGGAGCAAACTTTTTGAGGAAGTAGATCTAGCCTATATTCTATATTTTAGTATAAAATTATGTTCTAAGCAAACATAGAAGACCCTGGTTAGACAAATCCTTCAGGAGCTATCTGTTCAGGGTCTACTCTGGCGTAGAAAGTTAAAATCTTGATTTATGACATTTTCTAAGAAACATAATAGACCTTGATCTGGTAGCTCCTATAGGAACTGTCTGATGCGGGTCTTCTTTGTTTGCAAAGGTGGTGATAAAATGCGTATATATCGAGGAAAGGGATAACTCTTATCACGCAGCAAAAATAATTCACTTCCACATAAATTCGTAACTTCTTCTGATTCGCTTACTTTGGGAAAATTATATTGCCCGAGTATCAAACAGCTTAGATCCTGATCAGGCGCTTGTTACTTGTTGTCTGATCTAGGTCAAAAGTGTTTGCAAATCTATCGAGCCTCGCTAAAAAAAGCGGGAAACGAGAAACCCCATAGGTGAACAATTGACTCTGACGGAGGGTTCTGATTGGCTTATTAAGTCGTGCGCACGACTTAAAAAAATATCTCAGGAAAACGAACTTTGTTTCGTTTTCTCGAGATAATAAAAAAAATTATCTCGGTAAAACGAACTATTTCGTTTTCTCGAGATAATATTTTTTATCTCGTTAAAACGAACTACTTCGTTTTCTTGAGGTAGTAAAAAAATTATCTCATGAAAACGAACTTTGTTTCGTTTTCTCGAGATAATAAAAAAAATTATCTCGTAAAAACGAACTTTTTTTTCGTGTTCTCGAGATAATAAAAAAATTATCTCGGGAAAAACACTTGAAAAAAAATCTTGCACATGTCACCTCAGTGCCACCGTAATTATCACTAATATCACATCTGCAATTATTATGGCCAAGGTTTGCTGAATTTGAGTAGCCAAAGGGGTGGATTCCTCAGTTAAACCCATTCCCTCATAGGCTATTTTTAGATACAACCTCTTTGAATAAATCTACCGAAAAGGAGCATTAACTAGGGAAAAGGAAATTTTTAGAATTCTGCAGTTTGAAACCATTGTGATAAATAGAGCATTTGCTCCTATAGGAGCAAATGCTCTATTTATCACAATGGTTTCACAAAGTGACTTTTACAGAGTCGTCAAAAGTCGTCAATATGAGGGAAACTTTCAACGTGTTAACAACTATCTGCTTGTGGAAAATCTGTTTTTCTCTGCTGCCTTCTATCTAGTGGCAAATAATATTGAAGACATGAAGGATCGTATTATAACGAATAATCGCCTCAACTTGGAGCATGCCATTCTCCCCACAGCATCACACAATTGTATTTATTCTGATCCATGTCGTATACGATATAGATATATAGATAGTTTAATATTTTAATCCATGAATATTCGTGTAAAAAACAGCATCAGAAATATCAATTAGAATATTTGTTTAAATAACACATGGACAGAGGAATTTTGGCCAGGGCCGAAACTGTAGAATCATATTTATATCATGCCATAAACAAACAGAGAAGACCCTGATCAGACGGCTCCTCTAGGAGCCGGTCTGATCTGGGTCTACTCTGTTTGCAAATGCGTATAAATGCGTATATATGGAGTAAAAGGTTACTTAACCTGAAGCAATTATATTCACAACACTTATCCCGCTAGCAGAGACATTAACCCTTTCACCGCCAATTTCGCATAAATGCACCACGACAAATAGTGCAGTCCCAGATCAGACGCGGCCTTTTCAAGGCGGCGTCTGATCAGGGACTTCACTTTTTGTCTCAGTCTCTAAATTCTATATCTCTGCTTTATTCCTTTGAAATTTGCATTTATTTATCTCATTTCCTTGTTGTCACTAATGATTTAACAAAATTGGATTGCAGACGACAATTAGAAATATTGCACCGAAAGGGTTAATCACATTTGCAAATAGCTTGGATCCAGATGGTCGACAGTTTCTCAAAAGCTTGATAGAATCGTTAACAGTCAAAACTGCTACAGATCAAATCAAAGTAGACCTTAACCCTTTCGGTGCCAAATTTCTAATGGTCGTCTGCAATCCAAGTTTGTTAAATCATTCAGTAAAATAAGGAAATGATATAAATAAATGCAAATTTCAAAGGAATAAAGCACATACAAATGTGTATAGAAATAGAGATTGAGACTAATAGTGAAGTCCCTGATCAGACGCCGCCTTGAAAAGGCGGCGTCTGATCTGGGACTGCACTATTTGTCGTGGTACATTTATGCGACTGCGGTGGTGAAAGGGTTAATTTACAGCGGGA
This sequence comes from Azorinus chamasolen, assembly GCA_963576725.1. Classification (NCBI taxonomy): domain Eukaryota; kingdom Metazoa; phylum Mollusca; class Bivalvia; order Cardiida; family Solecurtidae; genus Azorinus; species Azorinus chamasolen. The sequence goes on from OY755239.1 coordinate 82,588,387, forward strand.
AAGGGTCAATTATAGATGCATACTGTACTCAAAAAAGGCACTGAATCCCATATACATTGTATGTGTATATTGTTATTTAACGTAAGTTATTATTCCACTTACCCTTTACTCTATAAATATTTATGTAAAATAATAAAATCTAAAAAAAATTCAAAACTTTTTTTTCTGTCAAATTATGATGTCTAAACGTATTTGAAGATGTTTGTCAGTAGTATTTTATGAAATGGCCACGCGCCTGGAACCTGTGATATGGTCAAGAACTAAAAAATTTCTCGAGCAAGTGACAAATTTTAATAAATGCTTTATATGTTTGTGGAAAACGTTTGTGGAAAGAATAGCAGGTTGTGGAAACATACCAATAACAATAACTAATGCTGGAAGGTAGTGTGTTTGTAGAAAGTATAGCAAAGAAGATAACGGTAAAAACTGAAATAAGATGTCAACAGATTCCTACCACAGACACGTCGTTCTTTAAAAGGAGCACGCCCTGTGGAGCGGCGTCTCTCTGGAATGTATGGATACACTTAATTTCCAGTTTATCTCCCTCCAGAACAATCAGAACGGATTTGTCGGGTTTTATAGTCAAACCTGTAAAAAATATATATTTATTTATTTAGTAATAACCAATATCTCTTTATACACACAACATTGTCCATCAGCAAAACCTACTATCTGCTGAATAGTATATAACCTTTACATGATGTATACGCATTATCACTTCTTTGCAAACAGAGTAGACCCAGATCAGTAGACAATGACTGGCTCGGCGTGCCATTAAGCATTCCCCTCATGAGTATTCATGCTACAGCGCATCACACCATAAGTATTCTTAACTGCTATTTTTTTTGTTATGTCACATTATCAAAGGAAAGTTTGGCAATACAGCAGCCATCTGATCTGGGTCTAATGCGAACTCGTCGAAAATGCATCTGAAATGGGCAAAGGGTAAAAGCTTATAGGTATTCCTTTCCCTCATACAAACATTCTTTTTCACTCCTTTGCAAACAGTGTAGACCCAGATCAGACGGCTCCTATAGGAGCCGTCTGATCAGGGTCTGCTCTGTTTGCCTATGATATAATATAGATATAATTCAACTAATTAATATTCACGATGTAAATACAAATGTAGTTCTTACTAAATGTTTATGCAGTAAAGGGTTAACAGGTATGCAACAGGTATGCAACAGGAGGTATGCAACAGGTATGCACCCTGGCCTTATGTTATTTATCAATAGCTGTGTATATATTAGTGTGCATAAAGCGTAAATGTATTATGCATGCTCGTATAATGCGAAAGCTAGACAAATTGTTTACACACAAGAGTTTCATTTTAACACTAAAATTTAAACCTTTTATGTGATTGCATCATGAATAATATTAAGATGAAATTTTACAATGACATATGAACATGGAAAGTTTGTCCATGCCAAAAAATAGTAGGATCAAATTTATATTATACCTTAAGCAAACAGAGAAGACCCTCGAAATACGGCTCCTACAAGGGCGGGTCTGCGTCTGAAGTTAACTTTAGTTACACATTTGCAAACAGGGCCGACTCAGATATTATAGGAGCTATCTGATTAGGAATACAGTAAAACCTCTCTATAACGGCCACTAAATTGTGTTAGTTAGTTGGTATTTAGGGTAGGTGGCTGCTTAAAATAAGGTGAAAGTAAAACAGAACGCTCCTATAGGAGCGTTCTGTTTTACTTTCACCTTATTTTAAGCAGCCACCTGCCTTTAACACAACATATTTGATGTACTTTAGTGGTCGTTATGGAGAGGTTTTACTGTATGTAGTTGGTGGCTGCTAAAAGCAAGGTGAAAGTAAAACAGAACGCTTCTGTATGAGCGTTCTGTTTTACTTTCACCTTGCTTTAAGCAGCCACCTGCCTTTAACAAAGTACATGATGTTATTAGTGGCCGTTACAGAGAGGTTTAACTGCAATAATATAGATCTGATTCTACAGTCTCTGTCATGGCAAAACATCTCTGTACTCACTGCTCATATACCATTTGCAAACAGCATCTTATTAATATTCATAAAGTCATTATTTATCACATGAATATTTATTAGGTATAAATGGTTATAATCGAAGCACAATGTCATAAGAAAGTTCAAGCTTCCTTAGATTCTAACATTGTCGTTTGATTCAACTTATAAATCGATATTTAATAGTTCTTTACAAGAACATGAACGAAGTGTGCATGGAACGAACTTAAGTATAGTAAAAGCTCGATATTACGAAATTTAGTAATAAAGAATTTATATCTTTGTAGCCAGGTGGCTGCTTAATGCAGAATGAAAGGTATGCAGAAAGCTCCTCTAATTATACGTATTTGAGTGTTAGTGTAATCGAAATTTTACTGTAGTTTATAAACGTTTTGATGGTCATTCCCTTTCAAACACTAAACCATTTACCTCATAGAAACGCATTTGCAAACAGAGCAGACCCAGAGAAGATGACTCATGCAGGAGCCGTCTGATCGAATCTGCTCTCTTTGTTAATGGGATACTATAAATCTAAAGCTGCATTTTCTGTCATGGTTAAAAATCATTTTGTTCATATGCAATTATGAAACTTAACTCTTTCGCCGCCACGTGATTACCTATACAAGCAATTTGCATCCTGACGAGACGTCAAGTAACTCGGCGTTTCATTAAGATCCAAGCTATTTGTCATTATGTTCATGTTTTGTAAAAGAAACTGAAGATCCCCCAGTTCCAGTTTGAAATTTGCAGCAGACGAAATTAATAGTAGCAGACGAAATTTATTTGGCGGCGAAAGGTTTAATCTTCTTAATATACATGATGCCAATATTTTTCACAAGAATATTCATCAGATAAATTGTTAAGATAAAAAAAAATGTAGCGCGCAAACTGAATGGGTTTTCGCACAGTTGGGAAAAATTAGCCAACGGGCCTACATAAATCGTTGACCGGACTATATGAACTCAATTTTATAGACACTGGAACAGCATTGACCTTAACCCTTTCGCTGCCAAACTCTGTCGTCTGCTAACATTGTCGTCTGCTACAAATTTTCATTCTTTTGATTTTCTTCATTTTTGTTTCAAAAACAAAGTAACAGTAACAAACAGTTTGGATCCTGATGAGACGCCGAGTTACTTGGCGTCTCATCTGGGTCCAAACTGTTTGCATGGGTAATCACAGATCCGGCATTGGCAGCGAAAGGGTTAAAATATGGACGGACTGAAAACTCAGTGCCCATCTGCAGCTAGTGTTCTGACCGTTACTCAGCAGTTCACACGTGTCTACACTGTTTGCAAGGTTAACTGTTGTAAAATAGTGAAACTGTCTTAGCAAGGATATCGTGACTTGGTCCATCAACGCATGTAGTCTAACCCAAAGGGGTTGGGTCTAAAAATAGCCTATGGGGGAATGGGTTAATAATGAATTCATTACAGTTAAAGTCTCGATATTACGACCACTCGAAAGAAGTATAAGTCTGGATTTTAGAACAGGTTGTAGCTTAATGCAGGACAAACGTTATGCAGAAAGCTCTTGCAGGAGCTTTCTGCATTACTTTTACCCAGCATTTACTTTTACAGACTCGTCAATTAATAAAATAGATACATGTAGGGAGGCCGTACTGTATACGACCATATTCTGGGCATGGAGTTGGAAATTCATATGTGAACAATTTCTTAACCCTTTCCCTCATATAAACGTGTTTTCACGCATTTGCAAACGGAGTAGACCCAGATCAGACGGCTCCTAGAGGAGCCGTCTGATCAGGGTCTACTCCGTTTGCGAATAGAATTTGATAGATCTGTTTCTTTACTTTCTAAAATGGCTACAATGTTCCACCTTCTGCATTCCAATACAACTATTTTGTCCATGAATATTCAGTAGGTATTAAAATTTGGACTAATCACAGAACAGGGAAAGGGTTAAGCAAAAAGTACAGGTCTTGGTCAGAGTGCTCTCCCGGGAATCCACTGATCTGGGTATATGAACGGTTTGCGCATGTCTCTATTTCAGGACGATAACTATAAATAGGTTAATGGTTTGAAATGCACATCTATCTATAACACTTGAAGCCAAGACATGTATATATTGACTATATGTATATACATGTACATTGACATCCCTCTAGCGAATGGTGTGTAAATAATGGGGGTGGTGTCTTAATCTTAACCTTTTCAACAATATACCGATAGGTCAAATTGTGATGACGTTTTTCTCAATCAGTTTGGATTCAGTTGAGATACCAAGTAACACCCGGTGCTTCATCAGAATACAAAACTTTTGATACTTCGAAAAATGTACTGTTTAAGAATTGTAGCAGGCGACGAGTTTGGCAATCGTATTACCTGGTGTTTATCGGGTAGATTTTTCGGGCATATTGTAAGAAGTTGTCAACCGGAAATTTAAAATGGGAGACCATTGATATGACACTCCATACACTGTGTGCAATATGGCCTAGTTTGTATAGTGTACACTTATTAATTGTTGCATATTAGAAAATACAGTCCCGCTTGAACTTCCTAAAACTTATTTTCCTTCCATTTCTTCTTAAAACTCCCATCAGAGCGTTAACAGCATGAACTCAGATGAGATTTGTCTAAACTGTTTAACATCCCCCCCGCCCCGTATACACGCATTTTGTCAACAGAGTAGACCCAGATCATACAGCTCTTGTAGTTTGTCTAATTTGGGTCTACACGGTTTGCTTATAGATTCGATTCTGCAGTTTCTGAAATGGCCAAAACATGTCCCTGTTCATTGGCCATTATCAAAATTTAGTCAATGAATATTCATGAAGTCCTGATTTCTAGCATATATATGCTCATGAGTACAGTGTTTAAACAGTGCTCTCTGGAATATGCCGGAATATGCCGCTAGTGTAGATAGCTGGTATGCTATGCAGTAAAACATATTTTCTTAATTATAAAACCAAAAATAAACTTACTTGCATCAGTTGTGCTTAGAATGACGGAAATCCCCAGCAAAATCCGCATCAGTCCCTCCATTTTGTAAAAGGTTACAACATCAATGTATGCTTGTTCAAACCAGGATTTGGATGCTTGACCCTATGCATAAGATGATAATACAGCTCGGCTTAAGAGATCGTCTGTCAATTACAGTGTACTTAAACAATACAAATATCAGTCACTTTGCTGCAATTTATTTCCTCACAAAACTATGAGTATTTTGATGAACTCAACCAGGCGAAGAGGACGGCGGTATACACTAACACGTACGTAAAGTAAATTGTATTTCATAATTGTCGTCTGCTTCAGTTTTACAAATATTAACAGAATCAGTTTGTTTTTGCATAGACCCTTTCATAATGTCAAGGAGTGGGTCCTGGTGAGGAATAGAACAACTGCGTCTCTTCCGTATGTAAACAAGAGTAACTGCATCTCTTCCGTATGTTTAACGATGACAGGCTTAATCAATGAAGATTGAATTTTCAGGCTTAACCCTTTCCCTTATGTAAGCGCATTTTGACGCATCTGCAAACAGAGTAGACCAAGATCAGACGGCTCCTATAGGAGCCGTCTGATCAGGGTCTGCTCTGTTTGCTTATGGTGTAATATTATATAGATATGATTCTACAGATTCTGCCTGAGCTAAAATGGCATGTGTTCATATGCCATTATCAAAAATAATCTAATTAATATGCATGACGTCATTATTTCATACATGAATATGCAACAGGGAAATGGTTAATTAATGATGGAATAGTCTATCATTGTTTAAGGACAATCCATGAACTGTGAAAGATATAACATGCGATAGGATTTCGAATGACAAACAGCGTAGGCCCTGATTAGGAGGGCTCCTCTATAGGAACCCTCTGATCCGGATCTACACTGCAAAATGCCAGTAAACTCTTTCAACACTAAGAATGATTTTTACTTCCCTTTGAAACAGTTTGGATCCAGATGAGACACCGAGTGATCCAAACTAAAACAAAATAATACACTCCGATGCTAATGCGGGTCGGGACATGCCAATCGCTACTTTGCCAGTTGCCAAATGCCAACTGCTAGTTACAAAATGCCAATTGCTAATTTGCCAGTTGTTAATTGCCATTCATTCCAGTTTCTTTTCTCCAAAGAGTGATTGCTGGTACCCGGCAAATTTAATGATATGTTTAGTAGGTCAAGTACCGCCACCGCATTGCCTTTTCGGGATCCAGATCGACGGGCTTCATTCCACAATATGTTTTGTGTCCTTTATGAATGATAGGCCTATTGTTCAGACACTTAAATGAAATAAGATCTTTGGATCCTCGTCGGTATCGTATGGAATGCGGATAAGGTCATGCCAATTACTAAATGCCAATTGCTAATTTGCCAAATGCCAATTTGCCAGTTGCTAATTGCCATATTGTAATTCATTCTAGTTTCTTTTCTCGCTTGGCAGATCCAAGGATCGGCGGGCTTCATTCTACAATATGTTGTGTATCCTTATCAAAACAATAACATACCTAATTTCTGTACATATGTACGCGAGAAGAACACGTCCGTAAATTTTTCATTTGGCAAATGGCATGTCCCGACCCGCATTCCATGTTCAGTGGAATAGTTTGGATCGCGATAATATGCCGCACGACTCGTATGGATCTAAGTTTGCAAAGCTGAACACCAATTGGCGTACTACAAAATGGGCTAATAGTTTACTTACAGCATATATGTATGTACATTTGGGCTAAGATAACCAATACATACACTGCGAGGCATATATACGATACGCATGTTACTTAGAGATATACCAGTTCAAAATAGTCTGCGCAAAATATGTCGTCTGCTACATTTTCAACCTTTTTATGTTGTTTAACAATGAGTCTGCTATGTACTGGCGAATCCGTGATAACTTTTGCAAACAGGTTGGACCAAGATGCCAAGCACCTCGGGAATATTATCACGGTTGAAATTTAAAGTGGGTCTACTCTGTTTGCAAAGGCATAGAAAGGTGTATAAAATTCACATGGTGAAACCATTGTGATAAATAGAGCATTTGCTCCTACAGGAGCAAATGCTCTATTTATAACAATGGTTTCAAATTACAAAATTCTAAAACAAGATGTGTTTGTGAAACACTATGCCCCCTCATATATTTGACCTCTGACCTTGAAGGATAACATTGACCTTGACATGTCACCCCTCAAAATGTGCAGCCTCATGAGATACACAAGCATGCCAAATATCAAGTCTCTATCTCTACTGGTCCAAAAGTTATGGCCAATGTTAAAGTTGGCGATTTGACCCATATATTTGACCTCTGACCTTGAAGGATGACCTTGACCTTGACACGGCACCCCTCAAAATGTGCGGCTTTATGAGATACATATGTATGCCAAATATCAAGTCTCTATCTATACTGGCTCAAAAGTTATGACCAATGTTAAAGTTGCTGACAAACAAACAGACAAACAGACAAACGGACAAACAGACAGACAGACAGACAGGGCAAAAACAATATGCCCCCCGACTATCGTCAATGGGGGCATAAAAATCATTTTCTCTAGTTAATGCTCATTTTCGGTAGATTAATTAAACAAGAGCTGTCCGCAGACAGCGCGCGCCACTTTCTTTAGTGCTGGATAGTGTAGTGGAAGTCTAAGTCAGAAAGGGGAGATTACAACAGCAAAATTAATTTAAGGGTTACCTGCCCTTGTGAAATGGGTCCCCCTTGTAATAGTTAATATGTATACCAAAGATGAACCAAATATCTTGGACAGTTTCTGAGACATGGACCTGAACATAAAACTGAACCAACAATGAAACTTCTAAGTCGAAAAAGGGGCACAACTATGGCAAAATTAATTTTGGGGTTACCTACCCTTGTGAAATGGATTCCCCTTGTGATAGTAAACATACATACCAAATATGAACCAAATATTTTTGATGGTTTCTGAGAAAAGGACCTTAACAAAAAGGTGCTGGATAGTGTAGTTGAAAACTAAGTCAGAAAGGGGAGATAACAACAGCAAAATTAATTTTAGGGTTACCTGCCCTTGTGAAATGGGCCCCTCTTGTAATAGTTAATATGTATACCAAAGATGAACCAAATATCTTGGACAGTTTCTGAGACATGGACCTGAACATAAAACTTAACCAACAATGGAAATTCGAAGTCGAAAAAGGGGCATAACTATAGCAAATTTAATTTTAGGGTCACCTACCCTTGTGAAATGGGTACCCCTTGTGATAGTAAACATACATACCAAATATGAAACAAATATCTTTGATGGTTTCTGAGAAAAAGACCTTAACAAAAAGGTTAACCAACGCCGACGCCGACGAGAGGGTCATGACAATAGCTCCACTTTTTGAAAAAAGTGGAGCTAAAAAGGTTGGATCTAAAAATAGCCTAGGTGAGAATGAGTTAATGGAGTAAAGGGTTAAAGTTCACATAACCATTTGAATGCTGAATGATCAATGTGGAATGGCCCATCAATATTGACTCCATTCGCAATGAAAGGGCTGAATATGCTGGAGATTTTGATCGACTAAACAGTGCAGATCCAGATCAGAGAGCTCCTCTGGTCCGAGTCTACATTGTATGCAATTGCACGAACATTCGTTTCCCATATTCAAAGGGAAGTACACGGGTGTGCTCACTTAACGTCTATGGCAGAGGTCTATGACAAGGGCTATTTATAAATCAATTACCGTATTCTCCTCCTTCATAATAAACGGCCCCTCTTATTTCTCCCGGGGGGGGGGGGGGGGGGGAGGGTCAATATTGTCAATATAACAATTAAAATCCTATATAATACCCAATCAATAAAGATAGATAGGCTAATATAAACTGAGACAATGCAGAAAGCTCACATAGGAGCTTTTTCTGCATTGCTTTAATTCTGCATTAAGCTACCACGAAGCTGCTTTTAAAAAATGTAACAGCCCGGGGAGTGTTGTTAGAGATATTTACTTAATCCTTTACTCCAAAATTACGCCTTTCTATGCCTTTACAAACGGAGAATACCCAGATCAGACGGCTCCAATAGGAGCCGTCTGATCAGGGTCTGCTCTGTTTGCTTATGAAATAATATAGATACGATTCTACTGTTTCTGCTACGGCCAAAAATGCCAGTGTCCATGTGCTATTAAAACAAATTAATCTAATTAATATTCATGACGTCATTAAGAAAATGCATGTACATATAAATTATAAAATTCATGAATCAGTCAAAAACTGAGTTTTGTAGGACATAAATAAAAGCAGTCCGACGGACGAATTCAGGGATTGGTAGGACAGACAACCGTGAATCCCAGTCCCACATGTTAGAAGTAGTTAATAAGTTTGCATGACATCATTACCAAACTTTTATCTGATGAATATTTGTGTTAATATAGTGACTTCATCAATGTTAATAAAGTGATTTTTAACTCATTACCTCATAGGCTATTTTTAGATACAACCTCTTTGAATAAATCTACCGAAAAGGAACATTAACTAGAGAAAAGGAAAATCTTCAGGATTGTTTAGTTTGAAATCATTGTGATAAATAGAGCATTTGCTCCTATAGGAACAAATGCTCTATTTATCACAATGGTTTCACAAAGTGACTTTTACAGAGTCGTCAAAAGTCATCAATATGAGGGAAAGGGTAAAGGGCATAAGCATTAACAAGATTTTTTTCAATGAATCAAACGATTTTTAACCCTTTACTCCATTAATACGCCTGCAAACAGAGTAGACCCAGGTGTCGTCTGATCAGGGTCTGCTCTGTTTGCTTATGGAATAATATACATGTATATCTGATTCTACATATTTGGCTTTGGCAAAAATGTCATGCTTTAATATGCCATTTAAATTTTTATAAAAACTAAATCTAATAAATATTCACGATGTCATCATTTCTTTCATGAATATTCATGGAGTAAAGGGTTAAACACTGAGTGTACAATAAAGTCCAACTAATGCAATTCTGACAGACAGACTTAGGTAAATAGTGTAGACCCAGATCAAACTCCTGAAGGAGAAGTTTTACCAGGGTGTACACTATTTGCTACTAAGTCTGCCTGTTTAACCCTTTCCAAGTTCTAAGTTGTTTCCAAATTTCAATACCTACCAAATTTTCATGGATGAAATGGTTATAATGAAATATGGAAGGTGGAACATTGTGCTCATTTTAGAAAGTAAAGAAACATATGTATCAAATTCCATTGGCAAACAGAGCAGACCCTGATCAGACGGCTCCTATAGGAGCCGTCTGATCTGGGTCTACTCTGTTTGCAAATGTGTGAAAACACGTTTATATAAAGGAAAGAGTTACCAAAATGGATGCCAAATTGACTTATTCAGCTTTACAAACCAATTCAGCGGGGAATACTGAGTGTCCCAATACGGTAATGTATTCAGTTTTACAAACCAATTCAGCGGGGAAATACTGAGTGTCCCAATATGTTAATGTATTTCTATTCAGGTAATTAGGAGCTAAATGAAACTTGGCATAGAAATGAAAAAGCCAATTAGCACACAGGTTAAATGATTTATTAAAAGTTTTGCTGACTCTATGTACACCAAAATACAGAGTGAAACATTAAAAAAGCCCTAGATAAAAAATTAAACAACTCGCTAACAGTCCTATATCAAAATGTGTATAACAAGTAACTCATTTTCACTTTCTATCTCTCATTCAGTCACATTGAATTCTTCAGGTCATGTCCTTGTAGGTAGAAGATAAGAACAACATTACACACTCAGAGACATGATCTGGTGCATTTAATATTTATCAAACGCCAATATGCTGTATTCCTTTACTTCATATAAACATCTTTTCAAAACTTTGCAAGCAGAGTATACCCAGATCAGATGGCTTCTATAGGAGCCATCTGATCAAGGTCTGCTCTGCTTGCTTATGGAATAATAAAGGTCTGATTCTACAGTTTGTGAAATGGCCAATAATTCCTGTGTACATAATGCTACAATAAAAATTCAGCTTATAAATATTCATGATAGTTTTATTTTATAATATGTATATGCAAGAGTAAAGTACATTCTTGCGACTAGCCCATAAGCAAATCCTTGGTTGAATTTCTAATTCAGATTGTGTTACCACTGGAACTATTGTATAACAAATCAGAATTCTCCTGCTCTCTCCTAAACCCCAAGCAATCATTTCCTCTCAATCACTTTTATCATTTTTATGCCCAACTGTCTCTCATCTTCACTTTCATGCCACACAGTAAATAGTACTTTCAATTTAACATTTTTAAATTAAACAAAAATCACTGATTCAAAGCAAAACACAAGCATTGCACATGATCTATACCCATCTCAGTTATCAAAAGCTTTTCCTAGGGAAAAAAACATACAAAACATCACTCAACAATTCTACAACCAAGCCTGTGTAACTCCTGAAGTAACACACATAGTGTAGACCCTGATCAAACTGCTTCTACAGGTGTAGTTGATCAGGGTGTAGACTATTTAATTAAGCTGACAAGCCTAACATTTAAAGTCTGTTACAGCTCAAAAGATTATTTTGAAATTACTTTGTCAAAGAATTTAAATTCATACCGTTTTGACATTTTGTGTCCTGTTCTGAGTCCGGTTTTCGTACAAACAAACTTGTTGTAAGTCCCAATTTATGACCATGGTTATGATTCACAAAGCTGAAATTATAGACTATTCCAGCATACAACAACTGCTTTTAACTTCGTATGACAGCAAATATCGCAAGTTCCAACATCCAACGATCGAAACACAAGTTGTGATCATAGTATGTAAGAACTTATGATAATTTCCGCTATATGATCTTTCGTAAAATGGGCCCCTGGAACACAGTAATTCTACTTAACCCATTCCCTCATATTGACGACTTTTGACGACTCTGTAAAAGTCACTTTGTGAAACCATTGTGATAAATAGAGCATTTGCTCCTATAGGAGCAAATGCTCTATTTATCACAATGGTTTCAAACTACAAAATTCTAAAATTTTCCTTTTCTCTACTTAATGCTACTTTTCGGTAGATTTATTCAAAGAGGTTGGATCTAAAAATAGCCTATGAGGTAATGGGTTAAAAGTCATTATTGCAGAAGACAGAACTCAAAAGGTTAAATATATTTCTGCAGTCAAGAAAAACGAAATAACAGCACTTTCATTTATATATTATGACAACTCACCTGTATCACATATAACCTTCTATTCTATTCTAGCAATATTTATCTTTGAACCTGTGGTTGGGCAATTTGCATAAAACTTGTACACACATTTTAAACTAATTACCAATAATTATCTATCATATATCAAAACACCAGTACATTCTATATTAACTCTATGCACACTAACAACAAATTTGTGATAAGCAATGAAAACAGTTTCAATCTCTATGAGATGCTGAGTAACTTGGCATATCATCAGGATCCAAACTGTCTAAAACTCTCACCACAATTCTTTTTTAGAAAATATGGGAGAAATCTACTTCTAAAAGAGTTTTGTGTAAGTCAATTAATCAGTGTAGAACACATATGGGAAGAGTGTTTACCAATATGTCAACTGCAATGTTCTCTGTACAATAAACTACAGGGTCCAAGGATATAAAACTTCTGAGTCTGAGATCACTCTCAAGTATCTGATTGGTCAGATTCTGATCAAACTCGGAATCTGACCAATCAGATGCTTGAGAATGATCTCTGACTCAAGCAAACAGTTTTATAACCTCAGGGCCAGTACTGCCTTTCTATACTGAGCACTCACATAAGTACCATTAACAGTCTTTTAGACAGGTGGAAGATTATTGCAGATGTGAAAGTCATGCAAAAAGCTCCGTTCACCTTGCATTAAGCTGCCTAAAAAGTTCTTAATTATCTACTAAATGTACAGTTTAGGGAGATTTTACTGTATTGAAATCATTAATTATTGATACTTCTCCTGCTCATCCAAACATGACTGGCATGTGTAACAGCTTGGATCAGGAACTTGAAATTAATCAGGACCCAAGTTGGTTAACACTCTGCAAACAGTTTCTTACAGAAATTTAGTGAACTCGAAAATACCAAAAATGCAGTAGAACACTTTAAGCTAATCAAGCCTGTCAACTTGTACAGTAGCTGAGCATGTGAAATGTTTAAACAAATCCTATTCTAGCAATAGGGCAGTGAAAAAATAAGTATTATTGTGTCTTAACCCTTTCAATGCTGAATTTCCAAACTGAAATAGTCCATCATTGTTTATTGATCGAGTCCATACAGCATGAAAGGGTAAAATTTGCAAGAGGATTTTGAATGACAAACAATGCAGACCTTGACAAGAGGGACCCTCTAGGACCCCTCTGATCTGGGTCTTCACTGTTTGCAAATGACAGTACTCTTGTTTCCTGTAATCAAAGGGTTAACCCTTTGAATGTAGAACAAGAGTGAACTAGCATTTGCCAACTGTGTAGAGCCAGATCAGAGGGCCAACAGAGGATCCTTCTGATCAGAGGGCCAACACTGTTTGTCATTCAAAATCATCAATCAAATTACAGGTTTTCATACTGAATGGACAGTCGTTAAACATTTATGGGTATTCTTCTTTGAATATTCAGTATTCGAAGGGTTTACAATAAATTCTAAATGTAAAAAGCATGTGCTGGACTATCACTTTCTGCCTATACATTGCAATAGCATCATTTACAGCCCTGGTTAAGTAAGAATTATGATATACAAGGAATGTGACAGAAACCCAAATATGGTGAGCAGTTACTCCACCCACTTTCCCTAAATATGAATGAGTCACAACAGAAGATAGGAACTTTTTACTTGCATATTAACCCTTTCCCTCATATGCTATTTTTAGACCCAACCACTTTGAATAAATCTACCGATAAGGAACATTAACTAGAAAAAGGAAACTTTTAGAATTTTGCAGTCTAGAAACCTAAGGAGCAAATGCTCTATTTATCACAATGATTTCAAGTAGTGACTATTACAGAAGTGTAGAAAGGCTTATTTATGGAGGAAAGGGTTAACTAATTAGTGTTTATAGGACAGAGAGTATCAGTTACCTCATGAATATTCATGCACAACTTCACCCGTTATGAATATTAATTATTTTAATTCTTGAATCAAACTAGTACATTGTGTCAACAGAGCACAGATTCCTCCCAAGAAACATTGTCTTTGAATCAAGCACTTTTCATTAAGTTACTTCGTAAAAAAAACCTTTCGAAGTCCCAAAGCTGTGGTAAAAATTGTCGGAGCATGTCATTATTCGTTACATGAATATTCATCAGCCGTATGGTTAATATAAAGGATAAATTAGCTGCGAGGAGATGTGTAATTAGAATGTGACTATATGAACCCTTTGAATGCTTGGAACAAGTTGTTATATGCAAACACTGAAGACAGAGATCGGAGGGCTCCTAGGAGACCTCTGATCAGGGTCTGCACTGTTTCTCATTCAAAATCCTCTAGCAAACTTCGGACTTTGCTAATGAGTAGTTCAACACTGACCGGCCATCTGACTTTGAACATTTAGCATTTAAAGGGTTGAAAATGTGAAAAATATGAGAGGACATTCAATTCAGAAACAAGTATACTTTAACAACAATAATATAACTCTGTATTGACATGACATCCACCTCATCACTGTTAAATGGCTCCTAGACATTGCATATAGGGCAGACTTTCTTAACCCTTTACTCCATCATGGAATGAATATTCATATACGACATTATATTATTAATCTAATTAATATTCATGAAGTAATTATAACATCATGAATATTAATTAGATTAATTGTTATAATAGCACATGGACTTTTGGCCATGGCAGAAACTACAGAACCATATCTATATTAAATCATAACTAAACAGAGCAGATCCTGATCACACATCTCCCGTCTGATTTGGGTCTACTCTGTTTGCAAAGGTGTATAAATGTGTAGAATTATATGGAGTAAAGTGTTAAGTAACATAGATTAACCTTAATCACACTAGCCCCCACATGATTCACATTTGCAAATAGCTTGGATCCTGATGAGATGCCAAGAAACTTGACATCTCATCAGGATCCAAACTGTTTGACACTGGGCCAATAATTTCTCAACAGCTTGTTTGGATCAGAAGTAGTCAATATTACACCTGATCTAAACTTGAGCAGACATTTTTATTCTCGATGGGCAAGAGTTACCTCATCGGCTATTTTTAGATACAACCTCTTTGAATAAATCTACCAAAAAGGAGCAATTAACTAG
Source organism: Azorinus chamasolen (assembly GCA_963576725.1). NCBI lineage: Eukaryota > Metazoa > Mollusca > Bivalvia > Cardiida > Solecurtidae > Azorinus > Azorinus chamasolen. The sequence goes on from OY755239.1 coordinate 82,603,555, forward strand.
AGAAAAAGAAAATGTTATAATTTTGTAGTTTGAAACCATTGTGATTAATAGAGCATTTGCTCCTATAGGAGCAAATGCTCTATTTATCACAATGATTTCACAAAGTGACTTTTACAGTCGTCAAAAGTCGTCAGCATGAGGGAATGGTTTAAAGGTATAATTGTAGATCTTTGAGACCAGTGAATACTAAATACAGCCCGACACGTACGCTAGTCTGGGTCTTCTTTTCTTGCAATGTAACACTACCCTTTATGCCAGTGATGGAGCCAAAATATCACTACAAATTGCATGTGAGCACATGGATCTTGTGATGAAAAAATATCAAAACCAAAACCGATTACCCAATCAAAAGACATGAAAACATGACGAAACACAATACACAAAATCATAAACCCGAGGCACAGCTACTGACCTCGTCTTTCAACCTTGTTATCATATTGCATTTAATCGGAAAGAATCCAGAAAAACAGTCGTGTTCTACAGAGTATCAATCTCGAGAAAGAAAACCCTGTTATTAATGACTTTCGACACACAATGCGCAGCTGAAAATATTTGCTTCAAGATTTAAGGTTATCTTGTCAAACAAGCCTTTATAGACTTCTGGTAACTTTAGACTGGCATTCTTAACCATTTACTTGATGGAGATGCCCTTTGATCCCTTTACAAACAGAGCAGAAAAAGATTAGATGCTCCTGTTCGAGCCGTCTGATGAGTCTGCTCTGTTTGCTTATCCCTTTCCTCCATTGGCTATTTTAGACCCAATCTCTGAATGAATCTACCCAAAAGGAGCATTTACTAGAGAAAGGTGAAACTTTAGAATTTTGTAGTTTGAAACCATTGTGATAAATAGAGCATTTGCTCCTATAGGAGCAAATGCTCTATTTATCACAATGGTTTCATTAAGTGACTTTTACAGAGGCGTAGAAAGGCGTATTTATGGAGGAAAGGGTTATTGAATTATAAAGATCTGGCTCTAATGTTTCTGCCATGGTAAAAAAAATCCCATGTTCATAATGCCATGATAAAAATTCAACATAATTATTCATGATGTCATTATTTCTTACACGAATCCCATCTTGTAAAGGGTTGAAGATAAGTACTGTTGATCAGTTTGTTACGGCAAGGATTGCCGACCTTCATCAAAATCACAAGTACATTGATTCCAGTTTTTAAATTACATTGATCCAAGCATTTGTTATACGGATATTGTAATGAATTTTCACAAGCCCTGATTTCTTGGATTTCATATTTATAACAAATTTTCAATAAAAAAACATTACGTATTCTCAACATGTGAGTAGTGTATTTGTCCTAATGTAGGACACGTCTCTCCTCTCCATTCAGTTTGTAAAATTCAGCAATATTTGATAATTTTCCATTATTTAAAGTAATGGAGTTGCGAACAGTTTAGACCCTGATTAAAATGCTTCTTCTGAAGCACTTTGATCTGGGTCCTCACTATTTGACTAAATTTGATGGACAATATTGTCTTGATATTGTCTTGTGATTACACAATTTTGGTTTTTAGGAAAATTACCCATTTGCTGATGCAATAAAACAATCAATTACAGGTCTTGAGATCAGCTCCTTCTGATGCAACGTTATTACTTATTCTACCTTTTTTATGTGCAAAATTCAGATGTTTCTGCACAATGCCAAGTCAAATATTAGCTACATAATCTTTAATAAAAACTCTCTGTAAAAGTCTTATTTCTTTTTTAAACTACGTATTTCTCTGCCTTGCTTTGACCTTTAGCACTGAAGAGATGAATCTGAGATAATATTTGCTTACAATTTGGATCCAGAAGAGATATCAAGTAGTTCCAAGTCTAGTTTGGATCCAACTTGTTTCACATTTTGATCTTTTAATTGAACAATATGAAAGAGAAGTATGCTTTAAAAACTAAAGCAGACAATTTTGAGGAAAACTGATTTATAGTGCTAAAGGTTAAAGAAATAACGGCTTTAATTGACGGCCTTCCTGACATCACAACAAGCCTCTGTTCTTAAGTTCTCCTATGACGAACATCTTTGTGGTCAACTGTATTTTCCCTGGAAAGAAAACAACAAACAACATCAATAAGAGAACTCGCTAGCTTAAAAATTTATTTAATTTTAATCCTTTGCAATTACAGTGTTTATCCTAAATATAAGGACACCCAAAGCCACTAAGCCATCATAAAACAGAAGCACCGCATGCAGGTGCCAAGGCTTGTCATTTTGATTGTAGCCATTGTGCCGTAAACAAGTGTCTGAAGTTTCGTAAGATTTACATGAATAGTAAAGAAGTAATAGCCTAAGTTAAAAGTTTCCGGATGACAATCGGACATCAGAATTACAACAATAGCCTGTAGGAGCCGTCTGATCAGGGACTGCTCTGTTTGCTTTTAACCCATTCCCTGTTCTATGTTTATTTCTAATTTCAGTACCTACTGAATATTTATGGACAAAATATTTATAAAGAAATATGGAAGGTGGAACATTGTAGCCATTCTAGAAAGTAAAGAACCAGATCTATCAAATTCTAGTAGCAAACAGAGCAGACTCTGATCAGACGGCTCCTCTAGGAGCCGTCTGATCTGGGTCTACTCTGTTTGCAAATGCGTGAAATCATTTATATGAGGGAAAGGGTTAACATGATATAGAGCTGATTCTTTGTCAAAGCAAAAACATTTCCTTGTAAAGTTTACATTATAAAACTTTCAGCTAATAAATATTCATTATTTCTTACTTTAATATTGAACAGGGAATGGGTTATATAATAGTAAACTGTTGCAACAAGCATTATGAGTATCAAATCTAGATAGAAACATCCTTCTGTTGAAGAAAACAGTTTTCAAAGGGATGTCACTAAAGTCTATATCTATCTCGCAGGGTTATTTCCCATTCACAGTATATGGTCAATGTGGTGATAAACTAGTCTGCTCAGTGAAAGGACAGATGCCGACACAAAATTTGTCCATTCAGATGTATAAAAAGCCATAAAAATTCTAAATAACTCAGTACTATTACACATTTACTTACACATTTCCATCAGTTCCATCGTCCTCATCGGCAAGTTTCTTGCTGCGACTCTTCTCGTAACACAGAATGATGGCACACAAGATGATGACCTCAGCAACAATACCAAGGAATGGCCAGAGAGCAGCAAGTTTGTCTGAAACAACAGAACATAAACTCATATAAACGTGTTTTCACGCATCTGCAAACAGAGTAGACCCAGATCAGACGGCTCCTAGAGGAGCTGTCTGATCAGGGTCTGCTCTGTTTGCTAATGAAATTTGATAGATTTGTTTCTATGCTTTCTAGAATGGCTACAATGTTCCACCTTCCATAATTCATTATAACTGTTTTGTCCATGAATATTGAGTAGGTAATGAAATTTGTAATAAACATAGAACAGGGAAAGGGTTAAACCTTTCCTTCATGTAAAAAATAATGTATGTCTGTATACATGTATATATGTATGAATATTAATTAGCTTCATATTAATAATGGCATACAAACAAGAAAATATTTGGCAGTAGTAAAAACTGTTTAAATCATCTCATTTATGATTCAATCAACCAGCAGAGCAGACCCTAATCAGACGGTACCTACAGGACCCATCTGATCTAAATCTACCGTTTAAAAAGGCAGGACAAGGCATTTATATCAGGGAAAAGGTTAATGCAAAAAATAATGACTTAATAAACATTAGTTTGCTGTTTTTTGATTAACCCATTCCCTCATATTGACGACTTTGTAAAAGTCACTTTGTAAAACCATTGCGATAAATAGAGCATTTGCTCCTATATGAGCAAATGCTCTATTTATCACAATGGTTTCAAACTACACAATTCTAAAATTTTCCTTTTCTCTAGTTAATGCTCCTTTTCTGTAGATTTATTCAAAGAGGTTGTATCTAAACATAGCCTATGACGTAATGGGTTAAGGTGCTAAAGTGGGAAGTGTTGACCATGTCAGAAACATTTAAGTCAGCTCTGGATTATTCAAAAGGAAAACAGAGCAAACCCTGATCAGGAGTTGCCCGGTCTGGATCTACTTTGTTTTGCAATTGTGCAAATATGCAGTATTATAAAGTAATAAGTTGAAGTAGACACTTGCTAGTTTAGGATGGATATAATTCTTCTTAAATCTTTCATTTCATTGGTAGAAGTATGTAAATTCATTTTTCTTATTTAGCCACTGTGCAAGTCATATTATAAGAAGATGTGCTTGTGGGTTTTGTGTTTTGCAAGCAGTGCAGAACAAGTAATAACAGTTTTGATCCAGATGAGACACCCAGTAACTCTGCATCTCATCTATATCCAAACTCAGAGCTGCAGATCAAAGTGTTAACCCAAATTCTAACATCATCATTTCTCGACCAAACGATTCTAAAGAGTGGTCACAGTGTAGGGTTTGGTGGAGAAATAAAGGGACTGTTCTTGAAAATGTTTAAATTTACGCTTCTTATCTGGACCTCTGCAAACTGTTTGAAATTCTGATTGTTTTATAGAAAAGAAAGGAGCGAAAATGGATGAGAAAAGAAGCAATTTTCTTTCACAGAAAATAATAAAGGTGTTCCACATGATTTCCATCTTGTACTTAGCAACCACCTGCCACAATCCTTTAACTAATCATTGTATATGAACATAAGATCTTCTGGTCATATTAACCCTTTCCCTCATACAAACGTGTTTTCACACATCTGCAAACAGAGTAGACCCAGATCAGACGGCTCCTAGAGGAGCCGTCTGATCAGGGTCTGCTCTGTTTGCTAATAGAATTTGATATATCTGTTTCTTTGCTTTCTAAACTGTCTACAATGTTCCACTGTCCATATTTCTTTATAACTATGTTAATGAATATTCAGTAGGTATTGAAATTTGGCCTAAATATAGAACAGGGAAAGGGATCACTTATATATATATATCAATTCATTAGCAAACAGAGCTGAGCATAACCAGACAGCTCCTACATAATTAAGAATTCTGTTTATAGGCCATTGCAGAGATGTATAACTGAATTTCAGTTTAACCCATTCCCTCACAGGCTATTTTTAGACCCAACCTCTTTGAATGAATCTACCGAAAAGGAGCATTAACTAGAGAAATGGAAAATTTAAGTATTTTGTAGTTTGAAACCATTGTGATAAATAGAGCATTTGCTCCTATAGGGGCAAATGCTCTCTTTATCACGATGGTTTCAATAGGTGATTTTTACACAGGCGTAGAAAGGCAGATCTATGGAGGAAAGGGTTAAGGTCAGGCTTACCTTTTACTCTTAGTCTCATTGTGCCTGTGGCATTGAATGGTTCCACATCATTGGCAGCAACGCAGCTGTACATTCCTTCATCATCATAGTCCAGTGAGTAGATGGTCAACTTGCCATCTTCAATGCCACCATTTGCCTCCAAGTGAACCCTCTTGTTGGTTTTGTTGACCATCTGTCCATCCTTTGTCCACTTCATAGTAGGCAATGGGTAGCCAGAAACTTTACATTTAAGTTCAAGGTCATCTCCTTGTACCAGGTTTTTGTTGTTGTCATGACTATCAACTGCTGGTGGAGCTGAATAAGAAAAGTTATTTCTAACTACTGTTTCCTAACCTAATGCCTGCTGAGCAAAATCTTGTTTGTAGAAAATGTCATCGACTTCAGTTGAATTATCTCCCATTTTATTTCAACAGCACAGTCAGAATATCAAACAGTTTGGATCCTGACGAGACGCCGAGTTACTCTGTGTCTCATCTGGATCCAAACTATTTGCAAAGATAACCACCCATCTGCCCATAGCAGGCTAAAGGTTAAAAAAGTCTGCCAGACAACCTAGGTAAAAAAGTGTAGCCCCCCATTGTAAACACCAATCAAACTATGATAGCCCTTTTCCTGCTGAAACATTTACTTACATAATTTGGTCATTCATTCAAGATTTGGAGAAACAACAAATCGTTTGTCAAATATATTGGATACTGATAACAAACCAGGTTACCTAGCATCTCACCTGGGTCCAAGCTGTTTGTAAATGACAGCCAACTTGTGCTTTACCTATTCCCTCATACTGATGCCTTTTGACATCTCTGTAAAAGTCACTTTTTGAAAACATTGTGATATATAGAGCATTAGGAGAAATGTTCTATTTATCACAATGGTTTCAAAACTACACAACTGTAAAATTTTCCCTTTTTCTAACAAACGCTCTTTTTTCAGTAGATTTATTCAAAGTTGGGTTTAAAAATAGTCCATGAGGGAATGGATTTAACAGGTTAATGTCACAAGGCTCTCTATAACATCTTACTACGACAACTAACCTCTGACAGCGGCCGCTTTTGGCTTGATAATGTGTCTGTCGATGTTGGAGTCAGGGAAGATTGTGATTAGGCACTGGTATTCTCCCATATCATCCCTCTCTGTACACAAGTAAATAAAACAGTGTTAGGTATTGAGCTCTCAGAGCAATAAGATAAAGGTGTAGATTCATCGACATTTCTCCACCAAACCTCAAACCCAAACCCCAAATGTTGTGAACACTCTTTAACCCTTCGCTTGCTATTCGCGTCAATATACCTACCTGTAAATAGTGAAGACCCAGATGAGACAGCTCCTGCAGGAGCTGTCTCATCAGGGTCTGCACTATTTACAAGTTGATTGTGCAACCAGTGCACTCCACAGCAGTGATTGCACAGCGAAATACTTGTACACAGTAAAAATATATGTAATTATACAACAGGGCATGGTTAAAGAAGGAGAAATGTATTTTAAAATTCAGCAAGAGAAGGGTTAAAACCAGCTGAAAGATCTGATCTGATATCTTGTTATCCAAACTTTATTTTCTATTGATTCTACAGCATATTTGAACCTACACCTTGGCACACACACAGCGCAAATTCAGTCACAGTTGTGTCAAGGGTGCTGCCTCAGACCAAATCCTTTATCATATACCCGAAAAAGAATATAATAGACACCTACGTGTAACTATAAAATGTGACCCTGTAAATGTACCCAAGAACGGTCCTGGCGAGTTTTTAAAAGAAATTGGTAAGCAAAAGGTTTTTAAAAGAAATTGGTAAGCAAAAGGTTTGAGTGCAACTATAAACCTTTTCCTCCATAAAAACACACTTTTCTATGCCTTAAACAAACAAAGCAGACCCAGCTCCTTTAGGAGCTGTCTGATCAGGGTCTGCTCTGTTTGCTTATGATACAGTATAGATATGATTCTACAGCTTCTGCAATGGCCACACTTTCCTGTGTGACGTGTGTCTATATGCCATTATAAAAATAATCTAATTAATATTTATTACATCATTATTTCTTATAAAGACATCATGAATATTAATTAGATTAATGTTTATGATAAGACATGGACACAGGATTATTTGACCATTGCAGAAACTGTAGAATTACATCTATATCACGAGCAAACAGAGCAGACCCTGATCAAAATGCTCCTACAGGAGTTGTCTGATCCAGGTCTTCTCTGTTTGCAAAGATGTAGAAAGGTATTTATGGAGTAAAGGGTTAAAAGAAGCCTAATCCCTAATTTTTAATGAAGTTATTTAGTAAGATTTCTAATCTGAAGTCAATTTGCTACACAAATATGAAAATATGAGTGAAAGACATCTGTAACCCTTTCTCTCATATTTAAATGTGTTTTCACGCATCTGCAAACAGAGTAGACCCAGATCTATAGGAGCTGTCTGATCAGGGTCTGCTCTGTTTGATAATGGAATTTGAAAGATTTGTGTCTTTAGTTTCATTAACCCTTTCCCTGTTCTGTATGGAGGCCAAATTTCAATACCTACCGAATATTCTTTAAAACAATAGTTATAGAGAAATATGGAATGTGTTACATTATAGACATTTTAGAAAGCAAAGAAACAGGTCTATCAAATTCTATTAGCAAACAGAGCAGACCCTGATCAGACGGCTCCTCTAGGAGCCGTCTGATCTGTGTCTTCTCTGCAAATGCGTGAAAACACGTTTATATGAGGGAAAGAGTTAAGATTCTTGTGCTAAACCAAGTTTCACTAATAATTTGATCACATATGGCACAGTCTGTCTTGAACAATCGAGATAATACTTGCCTGGATTCAAAATTTGCAGAGTATCGTTCACCAGCTTGTACTTATCACCATCTTCCAAGGTTTTGTTGTTGTGCGTCCAGCCAACAGTATACTCGTTGTCATTGACTGGGATTTTAGCCTCCTGTGTGTTACAGGACAGTGTATGTGATGGGGCACCCGGTACTAACTCAACATCTTCCAGGGCTGGCACTGAAACAATCAACAATTGAAATTGACAAGATGATCTATGCAAGCTATATGTAAGCCAGAAAAATCTGATCAATCTCTTCACTGCTTTCTGCTCATGAATTCAAACAATACAGTCATGCTAGCTGTTTTTTCCACATACATGTATTTCATAAACCCATCACTACTAAGAGTGGCCTATCCATAGAAGTCTTACTGTTGGTCTTTTACTTCATGAATTATCTGAATTTTTATAATGGCCAGTGAAGAAAAGGAATTTTGGCCCTGCCAGGAACTTCAGAATCAGATACATGTACAGTAAAACCCCTCTAATGTGACCACTTAATGAATAAACATGGCTGTCTTTATAAGCAGGTGGTTACTTAATGCAGGACGAACGTTATGCAGAAAGCTCCTAGAGGAGCTTTCTGCATAACATTCGTCCGCATTAAGCTACCACCTGCCCCTGGCACCCAGAATTATGCCCCTTTTTGGTGGTTGCACTAGAGAGGTTTTACTGTATATTATTTCACTAGCAAACAGAGCAGATCCCAATGAGACATACTTATAGGAGCCTTCTTATATAATTACCAGGGTCTATTCTGTTTGCAAAGACATTAAAGGTGTATCTGTGAGGTACAGGGTTAAACCCTTACTCCATAAATACGCCTTTCTACACAGTAGACCATGTCACCAAGATCAGATGGCTCCTATAGAGCCGTCTGACCAGGGTCTGCTCTGTTTGCTTATGATATTATATAGATATGATTCTACAGTTCCTATGTCAATGTGTTATTATAACAAATATCTCTAATTAATATTCATGACATCATTACTTCTGACATGAATATTAATTCATGGGGGAAAGAGTTAATTAAGAAAGTTTAGGCAAGGTCACATACTAAACAGAAATTATTCCATAAGAAAATAAAGATTAGCCCTGATAAGATAGCACAATGGTTTCAAACTACATACATAATTCTAAAATATTCCTTTTCTCTAGTAAATGTTCCTTAGATTTAATCAAAGAGGTTGGGTCTAAAAATAGCCTCATATTGACGCCTCTGCATAAGTCACCCGTTGAAACCATTGTGATAGATAGAGCATTTGCTCCTATAGGAGCAAATGCTCTATTTATCACAATGGTTTCAAACCACAAAATTCTAAAATTTTCCTTTTCTCTAGTTAATGCTCCTTTTTGGTAGATTTAATCAAAGAGGTTGGGTCTAAAAATAGCCTATGAGGGAAATGGTTAATGGTCATAACCTCTATGTAAAAATTCATTTCCTAATGAACTGATCTATGGAGGATAAAATAAATAATTTCAACAGTTGATTCTCGATGGAACATGTACATACAATAAAACCCCTATAAAGCGACCACCAACAAGAGGTCCGATTCTGGATCTTAAGGACAGGTATATGCAGCACAAAATTTATGCAGAAAACTTCCGATTTTTTGTGTCAAGAGTTGTGCAGGCATATCATACAGATGTGCCACATCATCTAATTTAAAAATGTTCGACATTTATTGTGTGTTCTTTAGAATGGCTAATTTCTAAAATAAAATTATTCTTTTGAACAGAAAACTACAGCAATACAATTACTTCTCCCCCAGAATGTATACATTACAGTGCTATAAATAGATGACCGTTGGACTGAAGTATACTATATCTACAGTACAGTCAGAAGTTGCTGAATCATTTTGTCCACACAATAAAGTTGGTCCGCTTTACCACTGAACTATTGAACTATGTATTATTACTTTGTCCACTGTGCTGGGATAGGATTCTGAACCTAGCTTCAAAGTCTGTTTCCATTTCCCTTAATCAATTTGCCCTTTGAATGCAGGAGATGAGAGCTACATGTAGTACAAGCATTTGCAAACATCATTGACCTAGAACTGAGAGTTCTTTACTGTAAATTACAGGAACCTTCTGATTAGGGTCTGGACTGTTGTCATTCAAAATAATCTGGCAAATTTAGCCTTCCTTACACTCAAGACTCCAGTTAAATGCTGGCCAATCATTCCACTTAAATATATATTCAGCATTAAAGATGTTCATAGCACATAGAAGATCAATATGCCTGCTGGGGCATGATTCCACTTCTCTACTAACACCCTGATTTATCTTTTTGCATGCTAAGTAATTGTCACAATTGTCATTTGTTGCATATCTGTAAGTTCAGTTGTCTTAAATTTCTCTTCAGAAATATATTCAGGATGTCAAACAGTTTGGATCAAGCGTCAGAGAGTCATTCTGCATCTCATATGTAACCCGTTTTGCACTGGTTATCACTTGTAAAATTTGGCACTAATGTGAAAAAAGTTCTATCAATATCCTGTGATAGACTATTCAGTGTCTGACATCAATATATGTGTTATAGAAACAAGGGGCGGTAGTATGGATGATGAAATGCTGTACAAGTCCAAGCTTGTGAGTAAGGTGTATATATACCCCTTTATTCCATGAGCATTCATGTAAGAAATACATACAGTAAAACCTCTCTATAGTGGCTAATAAATTACATTAAGTATGTTGTGTTAAAGGCAGGTGGTTGCTTAACCCATTCCCTCATAGGCTATTTTTAGACCCAACCTCTTTGAATAAATCTACCGAAAAGGGACATTAACTAGAGAAAAGGATTTTTTTTTTTTATAATTTTGTAGTTCTGAAACCATTGTGATATCACAGTGGTTTCAAAAAGTGATTTTTACAGAGTCGTAGAAAGGCGTATTTATGGAGGAAAGGGTTAAAGCAAGGTGAAAGTAAAATAGAATGCTCCTAGAGGAGCGTTCTGTTTTACTTTCACCTTGCTTTAAGCAGCCACCTGCCTTACATACCAACTAATTAACACAATTTAGTGGCCGTTATAGAGAGGTTTTACTGTACAAATATAATGAAATATTGATTAAATTATTCTTTATAATGGCACATCATCACAGGAAATTTTGATGATTCTAATGAGTACCAACAACGTTCAGAAATAAGAGCTTAAGATACATGTACATCTTTCCACCTCTTATTTACAGAACTTCATGCACCAACTCATCTTCTGTCTGATCCGAGTCCCTGCTTGTGGGGAAAATAGCAAACAGTGCAGACCATATTCAAGCGATTCCAGTAGTTCCATCTGATCAGGTTTTCACTGTTTTCTTTACCATCTTTCAGAGCTCCAGATAGGTGAGCATGTTAACCCATTCCCTCATAGGCTATTTTTAGATCCTACCTCTTTGAATAAATCTACCGAAAAGGAGCATTAATTAGAGAAAAGGAAAATTTCAGAATTGTGTAGATTTGAAACCACTGTGATAAATAGAGCATTTGCTCCTATGGAGCAAATGCTCTATTTATCACAATGGTTTCATAAAGTGACTATTACAGAGGCGTAGAAAGACGTATTTAAGGAGGAAAGGGTTAAATGCAGGCCTGAGACCAAGCTAAGATGCCTCAAATAAAAATGTTTCAAGAATATCTCCCTTTATTTCTCCAAACCCTTTGTTGTGACCCCTCTTTAGAACTGCCCTTAACCCATTACCTCATAGGCTATTTTTAGACCCAACCTCTTTGAATGAATCTATAGGAGCAAATTCTCTATTTATCACAATGGTTTCAAGAAGTGTTTTTTACGGAGGCGTAGAAAGGCGTATTTATGGAGGAAAGGGTTAAGAGAGTGGTCGCAACATAGGGTTTGGTGGAGAAATGACAAAGTTAGAATTTGAATACACACCTTCATCTGTTTTTTTTTGAAAATTAGTTTTCAAAAACAACAGTGTCAAATGACTAGGATCCTGTTGATCTGAAAAGTCCATTGCTTTTCAAAAACAAGAGTATCAAATGGTTGGGATCCTGGTGAGACCATGTATTACACTGAATCTCATTTGGTCCAAACTGTTTACATATTCAATTCTAGTGCATAAAGAGTACACTCATTAACTAATTCTGCCCTTACTCTCTCATTATGATCATTGTAGCATAACTTAACCCTTCGCTTGCTGAATTTTAAAATACATTTCTCCTTCTTTACCCATGCCCTGTTGTATAATTACATATATCTTCACTGTGTACAAGTATTTCGCTGTGCAATCACTGCTGTGGGGTGCACTGGTTGCACAATCAACTTGTAAATAGTGCAGGAGCTGTCTCATCTGGGTCTTCACTATTTACAGGTAGGTATATTGACGTGAATAGCAAGCGAAGGGTTAACAAGTGCTCTGGTACAACTAGTTTAAACCGGATTTTTGAATAAAATTAATAATATTTTCCTTCTCACTTCTACCATGTTTATGTACAAATAATCATAAATCACATACATATATGCATATTTTGACTCTTCATTCAATCAGTAAATCTACATTATTACTTTCTAAATGACTGCCGTGGGACCACATTGAATCCATAGTCAGTAAAACCTCTACAGTTATCTTTAACCCTTTCCTCCATAAATACGCCTTTCTACGCCTCTGTAAAAGTCACTTTATGAAACCATTGTGATAAATAGAGCATTTGCTCCTATAGGAGCAAATGCTCTATTTATCACAATGGTTTCAAACCTACACAATTCTAAAATTGTCCTTTTCTCTAGTAAATGCTCCTTTTTGGTAGATTGATTCAAAGAGGTTGTGTCTTAAAATAGCCTATGGAGGAAAGTGTTAACTTTATATGATGGATATTTATGTATGACATAATAAACATCTTGAATATCAAAATACCAACTCATATTTATGTACGATATACTGACATCCTGAATATCGAATAGCCAACTTTTTATGATGGTACATGAACACAGGTTTTTTTTTGGCCTTTCCATAAGCAAACAGAGCTGATGTCGATCAAACAACCCCAATAGTCTGATCGAGGTAGTGGCTCTACTCTGTTTAACCCCTCACTCCATAAATACACTTTTACAAATAGAGTAGACCTCTGGAAGTCCTCTTATCAGGATCTGCTCTGTTTGCTAATGAAATAATATGTAGATATAATTCTAAAGTTTCTGCCAAAACTTCCAGTGTTCAATTGCTGTCTAATTAATTAATCTAATTAGTAATAAATATTCATGATGTCATTATTTCTTACATGAATATTCATGGTGTAAATATATCTCTCTGTTAAACCCCATCTTGTTACTACAGGTCTCGCTTGTTATTTGGACTGAACAGTTTAACCCATTCCCTCATAGGCTATTTTATAGGAATAAATCTACCCAAAAGGAGCATTAACTAGAGAAAAGGAAAATTTTAAATTTTGTAGTTTGAAACCATTGTTATAAATAGAGCATATGCTCCTATAAGAGCAAATTCTCTATTTATCACAATGGTTTCAAGAAGTGACTACTACAGAGGCGTAGAACGGCGTATTTATGGAGGAAAGGGTTAAATATGAATCTGATAAATGGTTACCTGCAGATTCGATGAAAGCCAAGTGAGTGGTTAAGATGCTGTTTACAGAAATAGTTCACTGACCTATGACCATGGACAACAGACACCAGGTGATCCCAATAGCTCACCATAGCATTTTTGTGACATAACCTAATAATAGATTAATTAACCTAGATTGTCATTCTGGTCTTATCTACTGTTCTGTTTAAGAGTATTGCTTTAACCCTTTACTCCATGAATATTAATGCAAGAAATAATGACATCATGAATATTAATTAAGTTCTTTTATTATAGCACATGGACACACGAATTTTTAGCCATGACAGAAACTGTAGAATCATGTGATATCTATTTTATATCATAAGCAAACAGAGCCGTCTGATCTGGGTCTACTCTGATTGCAAAGGCGTAGGAAAGGCGTATTTATGAAGTAATGGGTTAAATACATGTATCCTGAAACTGGGTCAGTGACATATCCGTGTTAATGTATCAGGCTGTAGAACAAGAGACATGTCTCTGCATCTTAACCCTGTGTGTAAATATACTGATAAACTCTTAGTCTGCGAAGAAATCACTAGCTGCAAAAATGTTCTCTGCTTTCTTTCTCAAGTAAATGTCAAGATCTCAAGATCTCTCCATATTCTTTCAGAACACAGGGTGTCAAACAGGTCCTACTGAGATACAAGAGAAACAGGTTCTCATCTGGATACAAATGTTTGTAAAAGTCAAACAAATTACACCTTGCCTACTATAAGACGTAATGAGCAACACTGGGTATGACTGAGCATAGACCTACCAGTACATCACAACATCAGTATGCCAGCTCATCCATATACCAAAACCTCAGTGTCAGAACTTGCATACAGGCTTAAGCTAGGATGCCGAGTGCTAGGGCAACTGATGAGGAGCAGTCTTCTCAAAATACTTAACACTTTGAATGCTAAACGTGTATGCACTGACATTTGCAACAGAGTCGACCCAGATAAGAGGGCTCCTGCAGCTAGTTTAACCCTTTCCCTAATATAAACGTGTTTTCACGCATTTGCAAACAGAGTAGACCCAGATCAGATGGCTCCTAGAGGAGCCGTCTGATCAGGGTCTGCTCTGTTTGCTAATAGAATTTGATAGTTATGTTTCTTTAATTTCTAAAATGTCTACAATGTTCCACCTTCCATATTTCATTATATCTATTTTGTTAATGAATATTCAGTAGGTACTGAAATTTGACCTAAATACAGAACAGGGAAAGGGTTAAACCTTTCATACAGAGTCAACTCTTATGATCGTTAAATACTGATGGGCTATTCCATTCAGAAAATCCAGCATTGAAAGGGTTAGAAACAGATACATATGCCTTTTCAGTTTTCTATGCCTTTGCAATCAGAGAAGACCCAGATCAGACGGCTCCATGTTACATACAAAATATCAAAGCTCTAGGCTTTGTGGTTTCAGAGAAGATGTTTAAGTAAATTGTTGACGCCTGCATGACGCACGACTACGGACACAGGATCATCCTTATAGCTCACCTTGGCACTTTGTACCAGGTGAGCTAAAAATACAAGACAAACCAAAGGCGTAAACTGAAAAAAAAAAAACCCAGCAAAAAATGCGGAAACTGCATTAAAGCTGAATTTTTTTGTGTTAACAATTTACCTAATGATTTTTAATGTTATCGGTTTTTACGTTGCTTCAACACAGTTTCAGTTAATTCACGTCAAACTAATTACAGGTGGACTAAGCTACCTGCATACCAAATTATAAATTGTCTAGCATATGTAGTTCAGAAGTTATATATTTTTTTAATGACAGCCAAGTTTTCAAAATAGTGACCATGACCTGATTTCAGGTATCTTAGTCATCTGTAAGGTCCTTACTAAAGCTATCTGAATACCAAAGGTGAATTGCCTAGCGTTCGTGGATCAGAAGTTATAGCAAAATGTTTAAGTTTGTTAAGAACACCCAAGTTTTCAAAATAGTGACCTTGACCCAATTTCATGTATCCTCGTATCAACTGAGAGGCCTTAACCAAAGCTATCTCCATACCATATATGAATTGTCTAGCATATGTGGTTCAGAAGTTAATGTTGGAAGTTTTTCAATGATGGCCAAATTGTCAAAATAGTGAACTTGACCTAATTTCAAATATCTTTATATATCAACTGAAGGGCCTTTACCAAAGCCATCTGTATACCAAAGATGCATTGCCTAGCATTTGTAGTTCAGATGTTATAGCAATGTTAAAGTTTGTTAAAAATGGCAAAGTTTTCGAAATAGTGACCGTGACCTGATTTCATGTATCAAGTGAAAGGCCTTCACCTAAGCTATCTGTGTACCAAATATGAATTGTCTAGCTTTAAAAGTAATTCAGAAGTTATAAGCAATGTTAAAATTTTGTTAATGACTGCATGCCACACGCCCACCCACCAACCCATCCGCCTACCCAGTTTTCGCCAAACTATAAGCCGAGATTTTTCTCGAAAAATCTGGCTAAAAATGTACATGAGTGAAGTTTTGCTCAGAAGGTTAAAAGGTGAAGGTCATACACGCTCCAATGAACTTTTTACCAGTTTCATTCCAAAGTATTTAGTGTTGTTTGATCACCAAATGTACTTCATTAATCACAACTTTAAAATTCACAACAAGAGTGCCAGTGGACACAATATACGCCCGTCGGGGTCTTGTTCAACATTAACTGGGGTTAACGTATTTGCTGAACTCAAATTCTAAGCCCAATTTTGCGACCAAGTTTCAAGGTTGTAAATAGGCATACTTTAACAAAAAACGTTAACCAAAAATTCTAAATTGAAAAGTGCCATAATTGTGTCTAAACGCTTGACAGAGTTGCATTGTATTTACTCTTGCCTACAGATGAAGCTTCTGATGGTGAACAAATGTTTCAAGTTTAAAAGCTTTATCTGAAAGGGTTATGTTAATAAGCGGACTTTAACCAAAACCTTAACCAAAAATTCCAAGCTAAAAAGCGTCATAATCATGTCAAAATGTTAGACAGAGTTATGTACTCTTGCCTACAGGTGAAGCTTGTGATGGTGAACAAGTGCTCCAAGTTTAAAATCTTTATCTCAAAGGGTTATGTAAATAAGTGGACTTTAACCAAAACCTTGACCAAAAATTCTAAGTTAAAAAGGGGCATAATTCGGTCAAAATGCTTGACAGAGTTATTTACTCTTGCCTACAGGAGAAGGTTGTGACGGTGAACAAGTGTTCCAAGTTTCAAAGCTTTATCTCAAAGTGTTATGTAAATAAATGGACTTTAACAAAGCCTTAACCAAAAATTCTAAGTTAAAAAGGGGCATAATTCAGTCAAAATGCTTGACAGAGTTATTTACTCTTGCCTACAGGAGAAGGTTGTGACGGTGAACAAGTGTTCCAAGTTTCAAAGCTTTATCTCAAAGTGTTATGTAGATAAGTGGACTTGTTTCACATAAATTGAGGTTAACATTTTTGCTTAACGCAAATGCTAAACGCAAATTCTAAGTCCAATTAAGCAACCTTGACCTCGGATAAACGAAACGAGACTTGGCAGACTACTGTAGCATGTCTAGATAAACATTATGATTAAATTTGGGAAGGATCCACCAAGCGGAACTTGAGTTAGAGATGTTACAGACAGACAGACCGGTTAAAATTTTTGCTAAACGAAAATTCTAAGTCCAATTGTGTGACCTTGACCTTGGATAAACAAACCGGGACTTGGCAGGCAACTGTAGAATGTCTAGATAAACATTGTGTTAAAATTTGAGAAGGATCCACCAAGCGGAACTTGAGTTAGAGATGTTACAGACGTACAGACGGACAGACAACCAGACAGCGCTATTCCATAATACGTCCCGTTTTTTCAAACGGGCGTATAAAAATGAAAATAGTTATGAAACTAAAACGTGACTTTAATATACACTACTACATCAGTGAATCATCGATAACAAACACATGAAGTTTTTCTTCTTATAAAGAAATGATTTATGTAATTCTAGGCGTTTTTTAAAATGCTTTGCTATGTTTCTTCCAAATTACAATACCTACTGAATATTCATGGACAAAGCAGTTATAATGAAATATATATGGAAGGTGGAAAAGTAAACAAAACCCAGATCTATCGAATTCCAATTAGTAAACCGAGCAGACCCTGATCAGACGGCTCCTAGGTTTACTCTGTTTGCAAATGTGTTAAAATAGGTTTACATGAAGGAATGGTTAATCCTTTCCTCCATAAATACGCCTTTCTACGCCTCTGTAAATGTCACTTTATGAAACCATTGTGATAAATAGAGCATTAATTTTGCTCCTATAGGAGCAAATGCTCTATTTATCACAATGGTTTCAAACTACAAAATTCTAAAATTTTCTTTTTCTCTAGTTAATGCCCGTTTTCGGTAGATTTATTCAAAGTGATTGGATCTAACAATAGCCTATGAGGGAATGGGTTAATACTTATGCTGAAGAAACAAACCATGCTTGCTCAAACAGATGTCAAACAGCATGGATCCTGAGCTACATGGTGTCTCATCAGGACCAAAACTCTTTTCAAATGGCCAGGTCACACATTGAAGCACACACATAGGGTTAACTGACAGGGTTCACATGCACGGAAATTAATTTGGAGTGAAAAATAGTATATAGTTTACTATATATATACCAAAGTGACTTAATCTGCTAGTGTATATGACAATGGTTTCAATAGGTGATTTTTACAGTGGCGTAGAAAGGCGCATTCTTATGAGGAGATGTGTTTGTGTCTAAAAGGAAAAGACTAAATCTATTACTGTATTAAATATCAACCCTCTAAATATTAAAAGTGGACTGACCCATCGATGTAACGAGAGTTCATTCAGTATGAAATGATCAAATTTGTTTGAGGGTTCTGAATGACAAATTGTGAAGACCCTATCAGAGAGCTCCTCTAGGGGCTCCTCTAAGAGCCCTCTGATCTGGACCCACAGTCTACAAAAGTCAGTCCACTTGTTTCCTGCATTTATATCTGTTAACCCTTCACTTGCTGAATTTTAAAATACATTTCTCCTTCTTTACCCATGCCCTGTTGTATAATTACATACATCTTCACTGTGTACAAGTATTTCGCTGTGCAATCACTGCGGCTGAGTGCACTGGTTGCACAATCAACTTGTAAATAGTGCAGACCCTGATGAGACAGCTCCTGCAGGAGCTGTCTCATCTGGGTCTTCACTATTTACATTTTACAGGTAGGTATATTGACGCGAATAGCAAGCGAAGGGTTAAGACAGAAAAGATTGAAAAACAAAGACACTGCACTGTGATGCCAATTGGTAGTACGACGAGGGTAAAATTGTTTTGTGTCATGCCAAACTATGTCCTCTCATGCCTGAATTGCTTCACTATCTGAAGCAACTTCCTACAATATATGGCCATTATTTTGGTGTTGGTTTTTTTGGTGATCAGAAGGCAATCATTTTTGACACAGATCAGTGTTTTTATCACTATACACTCATTGTCACATTTAACCCTTTCCCTATTTAATATTCGTTTAACCCTTTCCTCCAAAAATATGCCTTTCTACACCTCTGTATAAGTCACTGTTTGAAGCCATTGTGATAAAATAGAGCATTTGTTCTTAAGGAGCAAATGGTCTATTTATCACAATGGTTTCATAACTACAAAATTCTAAAAAAATCCTTTTCTCTAGTTAATGCTCCTTTTGGGTAGATTCATTCATAGAGGTTGGGTCTAAAAATAGCCTATGAGAGAATGGGTTATAAAGTAAGAATGACATCATGAATATTTATTAGCTGAATCTTTATAATGACATATGTACACAGCATGTTTTCTTACAGGATCAGCCTGATCTTGTGCAACTCTGTTTGCAAAGGTATGAAAATGCCTCTACAGGAAGGAAAATGTTCCAATACAGTAGCTATCTACTACATTAACACCTCTCTATAACGACCACTACATTGTGTTAATTAGTATTTAGGACAGGTGGCTGCTTAAAGCATTCTGTTTTACTTTCAACTTGCATTAAGTAGCCACCTGCCTTTAAAACAAAATACTTGATGTAATTTATTAGTCATTATAGAGAGGTTTTACTGTACAGCTGTCTGATTTGAGTCTAATCTGTTTGCAAAGGTGCCAAAAGTGGTCTTTATGAGGGAAAGGGTTAAAACCTAGAATTATCTTGTGTTGCTCAAGTGGCCATTGTAGAGAGATCTTTACTGTACATGCACAACTGCTTCACAGACTGGCACGGAAGAGATTGTAAGCTAAAACTGTCAGTAGATGTATGAACAAGGGGGTCAAGGTTTCCTGAACTGATCATTCCTGCTACCTACCTCCTGCAATATCACGAGTCACTCTGACATTGCCTGTGAGAAAACATACATGCCATGTATCACTAGTCAAGTTTTGGTCCGGTCGTGGGGTATGAGTATTCAATGACAGGACATGTATATTTGCATGTATGTTATATATAGTATACCTGAAACTTAAACCTTTGAAAGCTGAATATTTTATTAGCTGATGGATTGACCCATCAGTGTTAGGTAATAGTCTATTCATTTTGAAAGGCTTAACCCTTTCCCTGTTCTATGTTTATTTTTAATTTCAATATCTATAATGAAATATGGAAGCTGGAACACAGTAGCCATTTTCAAAAGTAAACAAAAGGGTCTATCAAATTCCATTAGCAAACAGAGCAGACCCAGATCAGACGGCTCCTATAGGAGCTGTCTGATCTGGGTCTACTCTGTTTGCAAATGCCTGAAAATACATTTATAAGAGGAAAAGGGTTAAATTCTCTAGAGGACTTTGAAAGACAAACCGTGCAATCTCTGATAAAAGCACTCCTAGAAGATATCTGATTTGGGTCTACCGTTTAAAAATGCCAGTATGCTCGTTTCCTGTATTTAACTCTTTCCTTCATATAAACCCCTTTTCACTCATTTGCAAACAGAGTAGGCCAAGATCAGACAGTTCCTGTAGGAGCCATCTAATCAGCATCTGTTCTGTGAGCTTATACAGATCTGACTTGTTTCTTTCATGTCCAATACAATCCTGTATTCATATACCACAACAAAATTTTCAGCTAATAAATATTCATGATGTTATTATTTCTTACATGAATATTTAACAGGGAAAGAGTTAAAGGGTTAATTTCCATTTTTGATAGATACATGTATCTAGATTTATCTTTTTATTTATACCATACATTTTAAATTTCACTGAATATGACTTAACCCTTTTTCCCCTCATACAAACGTGTTTTCACGCATATGCAAACAGAGTAGACCCAGATCAGACGGCTCCAAGAAGAGCCGTCTGATCAGGGTCTGCTCTATTTGCTAATAAAATTTGATAAATCTGTTTCTTTGCTTTCTAAAATGTCTGCAATGTTCCAAGTTCCATATTTCTTTTGTAACTATTTTGTTAATGAATATTCAGTAGGTATTGAAATTTGGACTAAACTTAGAACAGGGAAAGGGTTAATCTATTTCTTCCAATCATGACATGATTTGTCTGTAAGCAGTGTGCACTAGATTTTAAACTACCGTTCAGCTGTGATTGAACAGTCAGTCGACAATGAATTGACAACTAAACTTTGATTTTCTACCATTGACAGGTACATGTACATGTACTACCAATGGCTATTGCAGTCAAATGTGGAAAAAAGAAAGAAAGAAAATTAAATTAAGTCAGAAATTAAAAGCTTAACCCATTCCCTCATAAGCTATTTTTTTAGATCCAACCTCTTTGAATAAATAAATCTACCGAAAAGAAGCATTAACTGGAGGAAAGGATTTTTTTAAAGAATTTTGTAGCTTGAAACCATTGTGATAAATAGAGCATTTCCTCCTATAGGAGCAAATGCTCTATTTATCACAACGGTTTCACATGTGATTTTTACAGAGGCGTAGAAAGGCATATTAATGGAGGAAACAAGAGGGCCAGAATGGCCCTGAAGCGCTCACCAGACAATCAGAGGAGAAGATTTTCAAAGTTTTCACTATATGTTTCTATAGAGAACTAGCCTGCCCTGGGGCTGGCAAATTTTGACCCCAGGGAATTAATTTAGAAAAACTTGTAGGGGACCTGAACACGATGCTATGAGCCAAATATGAGAGCTGAGATTAACCTTCCAGTTTCAGAGAAGAAGATTTTCAAAGTTTTCTCAATATGTTTCTATTGAAAACTGTCTACTACCCCTGTGGCAGTGCCAATTTTGACCCCAGGGTCATAATTTATATAACTTTTGTAGAGGACCTGAACA
The DNA here is from genome assembly GCA_963576725.1 of Azorinus chamasolen. NCBI lineage: Eukaryota > Metazoa > Mollusca > Bivalvia > Cardiida > Solecurtidae > Azorinus > Azorinus chamasolen. Next base: position 82,625,422 of record OY755239.1, read on the forward strand.
TGATGCTCTGTGCCAAATATGAAAGCTGAGACCTTCCAGTTTCAGACAAGAAGATTTTCAAAGATTTCACTATTTGTTTCTATTGAAAACTGCCCACCCCTGGGGCGGGGCCAATTTTGACCCCGGGGCCATACTTTATATAACTTTTGTAGAAGACCTGAACATGATGCTACGTGCCAAATATGAAAGCTGAGAACCTTCCAGTTCCAGAGGAAAAGATTTTCAAGGATTTCAATATTTGTTTCTATTGAAAACTGCCCTGCCCTGGGGCGGGCCAATTTTGACCCAGGGCCCATAATTTACATAACTTTTGTAGAGGACCTGAACATGATGCTTTGTGCCAAATATGAGAGCTGAGAGTCTTCCAGTTTCAGAGAAGAAAATTTTCAAAGATTTAACTATTTGTTTCTTTTGAAAACTGCCCACCCCTGGGGTGGGGCCAATTTTGACCCAGGGGCCATACTTTATATAAATTTTGTAAAAGACCTGAACATGATGCTATGTGCAAAATATGAAAGCTGAGAACCATCCAGTTTCAGAGGAAAAGATTTTCAAGGATTTCACTATTTGTTTCTATTGAAAACTGCCCACCCCTGGGGCGGGGCCAATTTTGACCCCAGGGCCATAATTTATATAACCTTTGTAGAGGACCTGAACATGATGCTCTGTGCCAAATATGAAAGCTGAGAACCTTCCAGTTTCAGACAAGAAGATTTTCAAAGATTTCACTATTTGTTTCTATTGAAAACTGCCCACCCCTGGGGCGGGGCCAATTTTGACCCCGGGCCACAAATAATATAACTTTTGTAGAGGACCTGAACATGATGCTCTGTGCCAAATATGAAAGCTGAGAACCTTCCAGTTTCAGACGAGAAGATTTTCAAAGATTTCACTATTTGTTTCTTTTGAAACCTGCCCACCCCTGGGGCGGGGCCAATTTTGACACTGGGGCCATAATTTATATAACTTTTGTAGAGGACCTGAACATGATGCTCTGTGCCAAATATGAAAGCTGAGAGCCTTCCAGTTTCAGAGAAGAAGATTTTCAAAGATTTCACTATTTGTTTCTATTGAAAACTGCCCACCCCTGGGGCGGGGCCAATTTTGACCCCGGGGCCATAATTTATATAACTTTTGTAGAGGACCTGAACATGATGCTATGTGCCAAATATGAAAGCTGAGAGCCTTCCAGTTTCAGAGGAGAAGATTTTCAAAGATTTCACTATTTGTTTCTATTGAAAACTGCCCACCCCTGGGGCGGGGCCAATTTTGACCCAGGGGCCATAATTTATATAACTTTTGTAGAGGACCTGAACATGATGCTATGTGCCAAATATGAAAGCTGAGAGCCTTCCAGTTTCAGAGAAGAAGATTTTCAAAGTTTGCACTATATGATTCTATAGAAAACTGCCCACCCCTGGGGCGGGGCCAATTTTGACCCCAGGGCCATAATTTATATAACTTTTGTAGAGGACCTGAACATGATGCTATGTGCCAATTATGAAAGCTGAGAAGCTTCTGGTTTCAGAGGAGAAGATTTTCAAAGTTTTACTATATGTTTCTATTGAAAACAAGGCACCCCTGGGGCGGGGTCAATTTTGACCCTAGGGGCATAATTTATATAACTTTTGTAGAGGACCTGAATATGATGCTATGTGCCAAAGATGAAAGTTGAGATCCCTGTAGATTCAGAGGAGAAGATTTTTAAAGGTTCAAATTGTTGACGACGGACGACGAACGACGGACGACGACGGACGACGGACAACGGGCGATCACAATAGCTCACCCTGAGCACTTTGTGCTCTGGTGAGCTAAAAAGAAAGAAAAGAAAGAAAGAAAATCAAATTAAGTCAGAAATTAAAAGCTTAAAAACTAAAGACTGACAGAGAAAAATACGGTGTACAGAAATTCTAATTGACTGACAGAGACAGAAGATACTAAGAGGTATACTGTTACTAATCTGTATTTTACTGTTACCGTTTCCAATCCTTATTAATCACTTGTCTTAGATGCTATAACCCTTTTCTCCATAAATACGCCTTTCTACGCCTCTGTAATAGTCACTTCTTGAAACCATTGTGATAAACACAGCATTTCCTCCTATAGGAGCAATTGCTCTTTTTATCACAATGGTTTCAATACTAGTACACAATTCTAACATTTTCCTTTTCTCTAGTAAATGCTCCTTTTCGGTAGATTCATTCAAAGAGATTTGGTCTAAAATAGCCTATGGAGGAAAGGGATAAATTAGTTTGTGTACACAGCAAACTACAAACCCTCATCAGATGACTCCTCTAAGACTAAGAGGCATATGATCTGGGTATACACTATTTCAAATCATATTTATATCTCATGCCCTGTACTTATCTGGAACACATGCAAAGCACAAAATTATGTTGTATGTGATAAATCCTATTTTCATCATAGGTCATTTTCTCTCATAGATCTGACCCCTAACAGTAAGATTTACCACTTTGTTCCAGTTCATTGACCCAGTCCTTGCCTGAAAGGTTCAAGAAAGCCCAATAATACACTCATCGAAACACAGCAGCAGAGCTCCAGATAAGATGCGTAAATTACAATATTCTCAAGTTTAACTTCTTTATTTCTCCACCAAACCCTATGTTGTTACCACTCTTTAGAATCGTCTCTTTGAGACGATTCTAAAGAGTGGTCACAGCATAGGGTTTGGTGGAGAAATGACGATTTTAGTATTTGAGTATGCACCGTTATCTGTAGCTCTGCAGCAGATTTTCTTCTATTTCTCTTAAACCTCAAATTGTTTGGATCCAGATGTAGACCAAGTTATTCAGTGTTCCATCTGGATCTGAACTGCAGACTGAGTCAGGGCTACAGATAATGGTGAGTACCCAAATGCTAAAATAGTCATTTCTCTACCAAACCGTGACAACTCTTTAGAATCGTCTCGAAGAGTAGTCAAACTATTGGATTTGGTGGAGAAATAAGAGCTATGCTTTATAATGTTAAACCCTTTCCTCCATAAATACGCCTTTCTAAGCATCTGTAATAACGACTTCTTGAAACCATTGTGATAAATAGAGCATTTGCTCCTATAGAGCAAATGCTCTATTTATCACAATGGTTTCAAACTACAAAATTCTAAAATTTTACTTTTCTCTAGTAAATGCTCCTTTTGGGGTAGATTTATTCAAAGAGGTTGGGTCCAAAAATAGCCTATGGAGGAAGGGTTAAGTTTAAGCATCTTATCCGGGGCTCTGATAACAATTTTGCTGCTAGTGTGCAGAGTTACCATGGTAAACAAGATTTCATACAGTAGTCAGTCTGTAAACAGTAACAGCTGCAATAGTAGTTCTCTTCTATATAGGACCATTCTGTCTGCTACATTTATAACAGGGTCCTTTCTAAAAGAGAATAACTTGTTTAACTTCCTCCCCAACCAAACACTCACACCCCTTCTTCATCTTAAACCATTTCCCTTAAATGCCTTTTCATGCCTTTACAAAAAGAGCATACCCAAATCAGACACCTCCTGTGGGACCACAGTAGGAGTGCCTGATCAATGTCTGCTCTATTTGCTTATGACAATAAAACAGTTCTGGCTATGGTTTCTACCAATATTGAAAAATCCTATGTAGATATGATATGCCATTATAACAATTCAGTTAATAAATATTCTTGATGTCATTATTTCTTACATGAATATTCAACAGGGAAACGGTTCAAGCCAAAATCTTTAATAAACATTCCTCATGTAAGTAACAGCAAATTCCCAGATTCATGCAAGGATCCATCCATTATAAAATAAATTATTTTTTTAATTAAACAAGAGCCGTGTGCGGTGCCAACGCTCATCTGATTTTGTGCTTGTCCAGCTAAATTTTAAAAAATTGAAAATGATAAAGGGTCATATAAATGATAAATTTGAAAGCAAGAGTTATGGTTCTTATGTAGGGACCTTCCCCTCAAGGAGATCTACTAACCTATTAAGTTTCATGTTGATACCTCTTATACTTTTTGAGTAATGAGCTACATTAAAGTTTTTTTCATGCCGCAATAAATTAAAATAATTAATAATTATTTGTTTGAAATGGGTGTGAATATTTTGTTTGTTATCTCTTTTGATTCAGTAATATGCAAACTTCTCAGAACCCTCATCTTTGCTCATTTTAACAACAAGAGCTGTCACAGGACAGCGCGCTCGACTATTCTCAGAATTGTTAGTGTAAAAATGCTTGATAGTGGACTAAAATAGTGTCCAATGATACTAGAAGCAAGTAATCAGTCTCAGTAAAATATCTTTAATAGCATTCAGGATGTAGGATCTCATTGAACTCTTTAATGAAAAAGAAAAACTTAAAGTAAACAAGAGATGTTTGTAAAACATGTATACCCCCAGACCCCCTGACCTTTGATCTAGTGACCTCAACTATAGAGGTCATCTAGCGGTCATGACTAATCACCACAGCAACTTTGAAAATCCTAAGCCAAACCACTGATCATTTATTGATTTGAAAACATTTCACAAGTTAAGGTCATGGTGACCTTGACCTTTGACCTAGTGACCTCAACAACTATAGGGGTCATCTAGTGGTCATGACCAACTACCACAGCAAGTTTGAAAATCCCGAACCAAACCATTGAGCAGTTATTAATTGGAAACTATTTCATCAGTTAAGGTCATGATGACCTTGACCTTTGACCTAGTGACCTCAAAATCAATAGGGGTCATCTAGTTGGCATGGCCAACCACCACAGCAAGTTTGAAGATCCTAAGCCAAACCCTTGAGCAGTTATTGATTGGAAACCATTTCACCAGTTAAGGTCATGGTGACCTTTACCTTTGACCTAGTGACCTCAAAAACAATAGGGGTTATCTATTGGTCATGACCAACTACCACAGCAAGTTTGAAGATCCTAAGCAAAACCCTTGAGCAGTTATTGATTGGAAACCATTTCACCAGTTAAGGTCATGGTGACCTTGACCTTTGACCTAGTGACCTCAAAAACGACAGGGCTCATCTAGTTGTCATGACCAACCACCTAAGCAAATTTGAAGATCATAAGCCAAACCCTTGAGCAGTTATTGATCAGAAACCATTTAATAAATTTAAGGTCATGGTGACCTTGACCTTTGACCTAGTGACCTCAAAAACAACAGGGGTCATCCAGTTGTCATGACCAACTACCGCAGCAAGTTTGAAGATTCTAAGCCAAACCCTTGAGCAGTTATTGATCGGAAACCATTTAACCAGTTAAGAGCATTGTGACCTTGACCTTTGACCTATTGACCTAAAAAACAATAGGGATCATCTAGTGGTCATTACCAACCACCACAGCAAATTTGAAGATCCTAAGCCAAACCCTTGAGCAGTTATTGATCGGAAACCATTTCACCAGTTATGGTCATGGTGACCTTGACCTTTGACCTAGTGACCTAAAAAACAATAGGACTCATCTATTTGTCATGACCAACCACCTAAGCAAATTAGAAGATCCTAAGTCAAACCCTTGAGCAGTTATTGATCAGAAACCATTTTACCAGTTCAGGTCATGGTGACCTTGACCTTTGACCTAGTGACCTCAAAAACAATAGGGGTCATCCAGTGGTCATGACCAACCACCACAGCAAGTTTGAAGATTCTAAGCTAAACCGTTGAGCAGTTATTGATCGGAAACCATTTAAACAGTTAAGGTCATGGTGACCTTGACCTTTGACCTAGTGACCTCAAAATCAATAGGGGTCATCTAGTGGTCATGACCAACCACCACAGCAAGTTTGAAGAAACCAAGCCAAACCCTAAAGCAGTTATTGATCGGAAACTATTTTACCATTTTAGGTCATGGTGACCTTGACCTTTGACCTAGTGACCTCAAAAACAATAGGGGTCATCTACTTGTCATGACCAGCCACCACAGCAAGTTTGAAGATTCTAGGCCAAGTCGTTTATTAGTTATCATTCGGAAACCATCGATCTACCGACCGACCGACCGACCGACCGACCGACCGACCGACCGACCGACATGTGCAAAGCAATATACCCCCATTTTTTCAAAAGGGGGGTATAACAAGAGATGTCACAGTCACGTGACAAATGCCCCCAAAATTATACCCTGTGACCTTGACCTTTGACCCATGGACCAGGGAGTTGACACATCGTCTTTGTGTGGTGAACATTTGTGCCAGGTTCCTTTGAAATCCATTCACAGATAAACAAGTAATTGTACCCTGTGATCTTGACCTTTGACATATGGACCAGCGAGTTGAAAGCGACACATCATCTTTTGTGTGGTGAACATTTGTGCCAAATTATATTGAAATCCATTGATACATAAATAAGTTACAGACCGGACACGAAATTTGTGACAAAGTAATTGTACCCTGTGACCTTGACCTTTGACCTATGGACCTGGGAGTTGAACACGACACATCGTCTTAGTGTGTTTAACATTTGTGCAAAATTATATTGAAATCCATTGATAGATAAAGAAGTTACAGGCAAAACACAAAATTTGTTACAAAGTAATTGTACCCTGTGACCTTGACCTTTGACCCATTGACCTGGGAGTTGAACGCGACACATTGTCTTTGTGTGGTGAACATTTGTGGAAGTTATATTGAAATCCATTGATAGATGAAGAAGTTACAGACCGGACACGAAATTTGTGACAAAGTAATTGTACCCTGTGACCTTGACCTTTGACCCATGGACCAGGGAGTTGAAAGCGACACATCGTCTTTGTGTGGTGAACATTTGTGCCAAGTTATATTGAAATCCATTGATAGATGAAGAAGTTACAGACCGGACACGAAATTTGTGACAAAGTAAATGTACCCTGTGACCTTGACCTTTGACCCATGGACCTGGGAGTTGACCCCGACACATCGTCTTTGTGTGGTGAAGATTTGTGGCAAGTTATATTGAAATCCATTGATAGATGAAGAAGTTACAGACCGGACACGAACTTTGTGACAAAGTAATTGTACCCTGTGACCTTGACCTTTGACCCATGGACCTGGAAGTTGAACGCGACACATCATCTCTGTCTGGTGAACATTTGTGGCAAGTTATATTGAAATCCATTGATAGATGAAGAAGTTACAGGCCGGACACGAAATTTGTAACAAAGTAATTGTACCCTGTGACCTTGACCTTTGACCCATGGACCTGGGAGTTGAACGCGACACATCGTCTTTGTGTGGTGAACATTTGTGCCAAGTTATATTGAAATCCATTGACAGATGAAGAAGTTACAGACCGGACACGAAATTTGTGACAAAGTAATTGTACCCTGTGACCTTGACCTTTGACCCATTGACCTGGGAGTTGAACGCGACACATCGTCTCTGTCTGGTGAACATTTGTGGTAAGTTATATTGAAATCCATTGATAGATGAAGAAGTTACAGACCGGACACGAATTCCGGACGGAAGGACAGACGGACGGACGGACAGACGGACAGACGGACGGACGGACAGACGGACGGACGGACAGACGGACAGACGGAAGGACGGACAATGCGATTACTATATGCCCGCCTTTGGGGGCATAAAAAGGGCAATAATTTCTGTTAAAATACTTGACAGAGTAATGTACTCTTGCCTACATATGAAGATTGAGGTGGTGAACAAGTGTTCCAAGTTTCAAAGCTTTATCTCAAAGGGTTATGTAAATAAGTGGACTTTAACAAAAACCTTAACCAAAAATTCTAAGTTAAAAAGGGCCATAATTCTGTCAAAATGCTTGACAGTTATGTACTCTTGCCTACAGATTAAGATTGTGGTGGTGAACAAGTGTTCCAAGTTTTAAAGCTTTATCTCAAAGGGTTATGTAAATAAGTGGACTTTAACAAAAACCTTAACCAAAAGTTGTAAGTTAAAAAGGGCCATAATTCTGTCAAAATGCTTGACAAAGTTATGTACTCTTGCCTAGAGATAAAGTTTGTGATGGTGAACAAGTGTTTCAAGTTTTAAAGCTTTATCTCAAAGGGTTATGTAAACAAGGGCATGTTGTATTGCTATGCAAGACATGAGTCCCCCACCGGACTGAAAAAAACCTCCACTCTCCCAACCCCACCCACCCATGGTGTGGTTGACCATGGTATATACATGACCACCTGAATGGTATTAATACCTACTTTCATACATTGAATCAGTAAATAAAAAGTTATTGTCCCGACAAGAAAATATGAAAAAGGGGAGTAACTCCAAAAATATTGATGCTAGAGTTATTGCCCTTGTGCATGACACTACTTCTCATCACGCTTGTTCCATATGAGAAGTTTCAAATCAATTGAACCAGTACATAAAGAGTTATTAACTGGACAAGAAAATATGAAAAGGGGAATAACTCCAACAATATAGATGCTAGAGTTATGGCCCTTGTGCATGACACTACCCCTCATCATGATTGTTCCATATGTGAAGTTTCAAATCAATTGAACCAGTAGATAAAGAGTTATTGTCCGGACAAAAAAATATGTAAAAGGGGAATAACTCCAAAAATATTGGTGCTAGAATTATGGCCCTTGTGCATGACACTACTCCTGATCATGCTTCCTCAATGTGTGAATTTATAATGAATTTGGCCTAACTTTGTAGGAGAAATTGCCCGGACACGAAGTGTGACAGACGGACTGACAAGAAAATATGAAAAAGGGGAATAACTCCAAAAATATTGATGCTAGAGTTATGGCCCTTGTGTATGACACTACCCCTCATCATGATTGTTCCATATGTGAAGTTTCAAATCAATTGAACCAGTAGATAAAGAGTTATTGTCCGGACAAAAAAATATGTAAAAGGGGAATAACTCCAAAAATATTGGTGCTAGAGTTATGACCCTTGTGAATGACACTAGCCCTCATCATGCTTCTTCAATGTGTGAAGTTATAATGAATTTGGCATAACATTGTAGGAGATATGGCCCGGACAAAAAGCGTGACAGACGGACAGACGGACAGACGGACGGACAGACGGACGGACAGACGGACGGACAGACGGACAGACAGACGGAATCGAGCAAACCTATAGTCCCCCAACCGGTAACCGGTGGGGGACTAATAAGTGGACTTTAACAAAAAACCTTAACCAAAAGTTCTAAGTTAACAAGAGGGCCAGAATGGCCCTGAAGCGCTCACCAGACAATCAGAGGAGAAGATTTTCAAAGTTTTCACTATATGCTTTTATAGAAAACTAGCCGGCCCTGGGGCGGGCCAATTTTGACCCCAGGGACATAATTTATATAACTTTTGTAGAGGACTTGAACATGATGCTATGAGCCAAATATGAAAGCTGAGAACCTTTCAGTTTCAGGAGAAGATTTTCAAAGTTTTCTCTATATGTTTCTACTGAAAACTACCCGACCCTGGGGCGGGGCCAATTTTGACCCCAGGGCCATAATTTATATAACTTTTGTAGAGGACCTGAACATGATACTCTGTGCCAAATACGAAAGCTGAGAGTCTTCCAGTTTCAGAGGAGAAGATTTTCAAAGATTTCACTATTTGTTTCTATTGAAAACTTCCCACCCCTGGGGCGGGGCCAATTTTGACCCCAGGGCCATAATTTATATAGCTTTTGTAGAGGACCTAAACATGATGCTATGTGTCAAATATGCAAGCTGAGAGCCTTCCAGTTTCAGAGGAGAGGATTTTCAAAGATTTCACCATTTGTTTCCATTGAAAACAGCCCACCCCTGGGGCGGGGCCAATTTTGACCCCAGGGCCATAATTTATATAACTTTTGTAGAGGACCTGAACATGATGCTCTGTGACAAATATGAAAGATGAGAGCCTTTCAGTTTCAGAGGAGAAGATTTTCAAAGATTTCACTATATGTTTCTATTGAAAAATGCCCACCACTGGGGCGGGGCCAATTTTTACCCCAGGGGCATAATTTATGTAACTTTTGTAGAGGACCTGAACATGATGATCTGTGCCAAATATGCAAGCTGAGAGCCTTCCAGTTTCAGAGGAGAAGATTTTCAAAGATTTCACTATTTGTTTCCATTGAAAACTTGCCACTCCTGGGGCGGGGCCAATTTTGACCCCAGGGCCATAATTTATATAACTTTTGTAGAGGACCTGAACATGATGCTCTGTGCCAAATATGAAAGATGAGAGCCTTTCAGTTTCAGAGAAGAAGATTTTCAAAGATTTCACTATTTGTTTCTATTGAAAACTTCCCACCCCTGGGGCAGGGCCAATTTTGACCCCAGGGTCATAATTTATATAACTTTTGTAGAGGACCTGAACATGATGCTATGTGCCAAATATGAAAGCTGAGAACCTTCTGGTTTCAGAGGAGAAGATTTTCAAAGTTTTACTATATGTTTCTATTGAAAACTTTCAACCCCTGGGGCGGGGCCAATTTTCACCCCAGGGGCATAATTTATATAACTTTTGTAGAGGACCTATAGGTGATGCTATGTACCAAAGATGAAAGCTGAGAGCCCTGTAGATTCAGAGGAGAAGATTTATAAAGGTTCAAATTGTTGACGCCCGACGACGGACGACGCACGACGGCGGACATCTGGCGATCACAAAAGCTCACCCTGAGCACTTTGTGCTCTGGTGAGCTAAAAAGGGCCATAATTCTGTCAAAATGCTTTACAGAGTTACGTACTCTTGCCTACAGATGAAGATTGTGGTGGTGAACAAGTGTTCCATGTTTCAAAGCTTTATTTCAAAGGTAAGAGGCAAAAAGTGGACTTTAACAAAAACCTTAACCAAAAATTCTAAGTTAAAAAGGGCCATTATTCTGTCAAAATGCTTGACAGAGTTATGTACTCTTACCTACAGATGAAGTTTGTGGTGGTGAACAAGTGTTCCAAAGTTCAAAGCTTTATTCCAAAGGTTAGAGGCAAAAAGTGGACTTTAACAAAAACCTTAACCAAAGTGTGACGCGGACGCTGGGGCGAGTAGGATAACAGGCCTCGAAAATATCACTCGTCCGCTCGTAATTACGAGTGGAAAGTGGTGTAGGACGAGTAAAAATTTGGAAGTACATGTCCGACAGGACGAGTAGCTTTTTTGAGGAGAAATAATTTATTTGGAGCTGAAATTCTGGCCAAACTCACGTTTAAAACAGTTGTCATTTACAATTGACATTTGAACCTCGTGGTCAGCTGAACGCTTGATTTCCTGTAGCAAGTGCTCGTTGCTTGCTGACTGCACAGACTGGGACTCAGTATTTTCAACAGCCGATTATTTTTGTTTCATAAGTGAATGGATTAAACGGAGTGAAAGGCTTTACATGATGAAAACACAGTTACACCGTGGAAGAAATATAAAAAAGAATAGTGTTTGTGTTAAAGTAATGGAAATTAGTTCAGTTTGTTAGCGAATCAAGATACAGCGTCCCGATAGTCACTGTTCAAAAAGTCCGAAACCAGTCTGGTAAGAGGGGTAAATGTTTACATCAACACCGCTTTATCTCGCGCCAGGTTGTCAAACCGAAATGGCAAATCAGCGACATTATTTGGTGGTTGGAGAGATGGCGAGGGAAGGGATTAAAGAGAAAACCATTAACAGAAAAGAGTAGCGAACATGGTATAAAGCCCCATCTATGCAAGTCCACATACATTTAATGTGAACCCACAATTTGTGATATTGTTCTACTTTCGATTTAACGACTCAATCAGATCAAAGTTATTTTCAAGTAAGTTGACAGTATAACAGTGTTTGACTAAAAATGTAGGACGAGAAACTTTTCTGGAGGACGAGTAAGAAATCCTAGTCACTCGTCCTACAGGACGAGTGGCATCTAAAGAAATTTTCGAGGCCTGGGATAGCTCCACTATTCTTCGAATAGTCGAGCTAATAAAATCATCCACATTGGTTGTAAACAATAGAGATATCGAAGGATTATCTGGCCAACAATTTTAATCTTGCCCTAAGGCAAAAGTAAACACTTTGTTTACTTCGTTCACTTCTGACATGACGGAAAACACCAAAGTGGTCAATCTATACACTTTCCGGACATGGTGGAAATTTCTGAAGCAGTCATCGTATTCCAGGATGATACGATGTGCAGACTCCATTTTGACAGGTGTCAGAGTGTACTGGATTTTCATACATTTCAGTCTGGCCGCAAGGCTGTCTGTCGAAATATAGGGTTTGGGGCTGAAATATGGTGGCAGCTAGCCGGGAAAGGCAGCTGACCATGGAAGTCAGCCGATCGTCTAAAACAGGTGCATCAGAGATTTCCCTCAGGAGGATTTCAAACTGGCCATTAACACAAGGTGACAGTTAGGTCAAGTTTTACTGTATAGATTTTTACACAAAATGTTAATTCATTTGATAATTAAATTGATAAATGCTCCTTTTTGGTAGATTCATTCAAAGACTTAGAGCTTGGGTCTAAAAATAGCCTATGGAGGAAAGGGTTAAATAACCATCAGGACTCGAATTAAACACTCGCAAGCTCACACTATATGCGAATTGATTTCAGAAAATGCCTCTAAAATGCGAGTACAATTTATAAGCACTCGCAAAATTTTGTGAGTTGGAAAAATACCATTCTTTTATTGATTAAACTCAATTTTTCAGTCTCATACTCACTGCTGATTAAACATGCTTTCAAAACAATGACTGCATCGGACCGAGAATATAATTTCTCATTCATACTTTCGATTACCCAATGTTTACATTGCAAAGGGAGATCACCGAGGCCGACTTGTGATAATTTAATGTTTATTATTCGGGACGGACTGCCTTATTCAGGAACAGAATTTTGCTTCGAAAAAAATATCGAAACTTAACATTGCCATTTTCATTCCGAGATTGGAGTATCGTATTTAGGAAAATACAATATCTTTCATCAACATTTGCGAGGTTGTATTATACTGATGTACTTGTATAATATTAATATTAGCATGACTTGAATTTATACCTGAATCCCGTTATGGTGCTGACCTACAGACAGTACATGTGATGTTGAAAATGCCGTCGAAATTTTTCAAATTCACTCCAATTTGCCCAGCTGGCACACACCGAATTATCATGTAATCAGAGATACCATACCATTTCTTGAACTATAAAACTTACAGACTCCTAGGACTATAAAACTTGCAAATGATACCCAGGTCATTATAGGATTTATTCGTGCTCTATGGAAATTATTGATTTAGTGAGAGACTTTGTAATTATTTTTTACTCAGCAAAATTATATTTACTATATAATGTATTAACCCTTTCCTGCATAAATACGCCTGTCTACGCCTCTGTAACAACCACTTCTTGAAACCATTGTGATAAATAGAGCATTTGCTCCTATAGCAAATGCTCTATTTATCACAATGGTTTCAAACTACAAATTTCTAAAATTTTACTTTTCTCTAGTAAATGCTTCTTTTGGGTAGATTCATTCAAAGAGGTTGTGTCTAAAAATAGCCTATGGAGGAAAAGGTTAATCCATTTACGGATACCATTAAGGTAAACAGTGTAGAGTCAGATCAGATAGCTTGAGCCTCCCAATGTTTGTTACAAATATTTGCTTGGTCTAAATTCAGCTGTACAACACCTCAACAAAAGTTTACCCACAAGGCTTACATATGAAATCAACTTTGATAAAAAATCTACTTCCAGCAGTAGCTCTACAGATAGAGTTTGTTATTTAAGTTCACCCATTCTTCTATAGGCTATTTTTAGATCCAACACCTTTGAATGAATCTACCGAAAAGAAGCATCAACTAGAGAAAAGGATTTTTTTAAAAAATTTTGTAGTTTGAAACCATTGGGATAAATAGAGCCTTTGTTCCTATAGGAGCAAATGCTCTATTTATCACAATGGTTTCAATAGGCGATTTTTACAGAGGTGTAGAAAGGCGTATTTATGGAGGAAAGGGTTAATAATCATCTATACTGTTTGTCAAAAAGTAATGTAGATCCAGATGACCAGAGGCTCCACAGACCTGTATGAGCTCTCTGACCGGGGTCACCGTCTCGCTGTTTATGGTAACCATCATATGCTGCAGCATACTGTGACATATTCATAAGTGTGTCGGCATAAAACTTAAAATCGACAATTTTGGAATTTTTTATTGTTTAACAATCTGTTTATCATAAATTTGTATCAGTAAAACAAGCCTATTGGAAATTTAGTATTCTAGACAAGCTAGATGACATATTAGTTTGAATACTGATTGAAAAAGGAATTGCGAGTTGGAAACAAGAAATGCGAGTTGAAATTTCAACCACTTCCAATTTTTTGCGAGTTTGGTAAAAAATATAATTCGAGCCCTGAACCATTTCCTCCATAAATATACCTTTCTATGCCTTTGCAAACAGAGTGGACCCAGATTGACACCTCTTGTAGGAGCCATCTGATCAGGGTCTGCTCTATTTGTTTATTGAATAATATACGGTAGTTATGATTCTACAGTTTCTGCCATAACGGAAAATTTCCACTGCTCATGTGCTACAGTAACCATTAATGTACCTGTGTATTCAACATTTATGTTAAACCACATCCAGATGTAGGGCTGTCATGGTTACTCGGTTAATCGTTGACGGTTCGGTGTATTAACCGGTTCAAAATTTCACGAACCGTGAACCACCTGTAATAACCTTTTCCTCCATAGGCTATTTATAGACACAACCTCTCTGAATCAATCTTCTGAAAAGGAGCATTTATTAGTGAAAAGGAAAAGTTTAGAATTGTGTAGTTTAGAAATCATTGTGATAAATAGAGCATTTGCTCCTATAGGAGCAAATGCTCTATTTATCACAATGGTTTCATAAAGTGACTTTTACAGAGGCGTAGAAAGGCGTATTTATGGAGGAAAGGGATAATTAGGGTAAATTACGAAAAATATTATTTTTTACTGTCGTGGCATATGGTATTTTGTTTCCCTTCGACATGCAATGATGGCGATAGGTGCCGATATCTGATTATTTGGGGCTGTAAACCATGTACATGTCATCTTCAGTAAGCAATTTATATTTCAATTAACTCAAACACACTTACGTATCGCTTTTTAATGCTATTTGTAATCTTACAAACTGTCACTATTTCCCAGACCTAATTGAAAGGTGACACTGTCTTCCACTTGCCTAACGAATGTTTATCATGTAAACTAGTCTACCAATTAAACCGATGTTTGTTCATTCTCAATTTTGTCCAGTTTCCTCATCTCTGTGTACAGTAGTGTAAAATACTACTTTTACAAGCATTATGTTAAAATGGAAGGGTATTTGAACTTGCACTTGTAGTCTGTACGCATTCATAACATTTGTTGATAATTTTACTGTAGACAAGTCTAGAGGAAGTTGAGTCTTGAAAGGTAAACACGTTTCTTACTTTCACTTTTGTCATAAATCTACCATAAGTTAAGTTTAAAATGAATGATTACATGATTTGGGTCATCAAGTAAATAAATAATGGGTTATTTCAAGGGATATATCAGTCGAAATATGATTATATATCCAAATATACATAACGTATCATGCTTTATCCTATACAATCCGAGACGGATGGTAAACATGTCGGTTAACCGGTTACGGTTCACCGTTCCCGATTAACCGGTTCAAGAATTGTCTAAGGCCTGTGACAGCCCTATCCAGATATGTCCAATAGAACGTGCATATCTTGTTTAACCCCTTCCTTCATATAAATGCTGTTTCACGCAGTTGCAAACAGAGTGGACCCAGATCAGACAGCTCCAACAGGAGCCGTCTGATCAGGGTCTGCTCTGTTTGCTAATGAAATTTGACAGATCTGTTTCATTACTTTCTAAAATGGCTACAATTTTTCATCTTCCATATATCATTATAACTATTTTGCCCATGAATATTCAGTAGGTATTGAAAATTGGAATAAACATAAAACAGGGAAAGGGTTAAAGCAATCAATCGCAGTGCAACTGTACATGTAGGTGCATAATTAGGACTCTAGTATATTACTGCTCTACTTACGATTGAAAACAAAAACATTGATACTGCTGTCGCTGCCGGATTCGAGCTGGCACTTATAGGTGGCAGTGTCGGTTAAATCTGCTTTATCCTTAGTGTAGGTAAAAGTGTCTGTCCACAGGTCACCACTCACAGTTGTTCCTGTTTTTATCTAAAACAGGAAAACATTAAAATAAACAGAGCTGTATATAGGATAGAGTGTGCTGTTCTACCAAAATATTTTTTTCTTCTTCAGTCCAACACCTTTCCTGTTAGTACTTTTTAGAATCCTCTAGAGACAATTTTAATGAGAACCACCATAATAAACTTTGGCAAGGTCAGTCAAAAAACTAGTACAGTAAAACCTCTCTATAACAGCCACAAAATTACATTTTAAATCATTTTGTGTTAAAGGCAAGTGGCTGCTTAAAGCAAGGTGAAAGTAAAGCAGAACGCTCCTATAGGAGCGTTCTGTTTTACTTTCACCTTGCTTTAAGCAGCCACCTTCCCTAAATAGTAAATACCAACTAATTAACACAAAAAATAGTGGCTGTTATAGAGAGCTTTTACTGTATGGAACATTGAATCAGAAAGCAACGCAATAGTGCCTTACAGGCTGAAATCTAAGTCCAACTGCTGGAATTCCATGAAAATGTAACTTGGCAAAATTCAAACTTGATCTGCAGCTCTTTATAATAAAGCTACATACCAAATATCACTTAAATATCTGCTAGGGTTTGGAGAAAAGTCTGGAATACCGAAGTGGCACTGCCACCAGGGGACAAAAAATCCGACTTCCTGAAAACTGCCTGTAACCCGTTCCCTTATATAAAGCTATATAAACGTGTTTTCACACATTTGAAAACAGAGCAGACCCAGACCAGACGGCTCCTATAGGACCGGTCTGGTCAAGGTCTGCTCTATTTGCTAATGGAATTTAATAGATCAGATTCTTTACTTTCTAAAATTGCTACAATGCTCCACCTTCCATATTTCATTATAACTACATGTATAAATGTATTGTGTCTATAAAAATGCAACTTCTAGATCCAACCTCTTTGAATTAATGTACCAAAAAGGAGCATTAACTAGAGAAGAGGAATTTTTTAGAATTTTGTAGTTTTGAAACCATTGTGATAAATAGAGCATTTGCTCCTAAGGAAGGAAAGGGTGAATGAGATGTCAAGAAACTCAGTGTTTCATCCTCATCCTGACTGCATGCATATCTAAAGGCTATCCTCGTCTGTGGAGTTAACCCTTTCCTTGAGAGAAACATATTTGAAACAGAGAAGACCCACATTAGATCTATGTTGTCTGATCATTGTCTGTTCTGTTTCTTTTTATATTACAAATCTCTGATTCAGAGCCTATGGATTGCTATGGCAATATCATAACTGCTGGAATATTAATCACAAGCATGTATAAAATGCATTGTTTTCATTCTGCATTAAGTGACCACGTCTGTTCAAAATGCAAGAAGCTTTTTTAACAAATGGAACGCCCCTGGGAGCGTTTAAATTGGATAATATGGTAATGTTAATTCTCACAATAATATTGACCTACATGTAAATGTATATGTACAGTAACACAACATTTCTGCAGACAGAAGATTTGGTTTGTTTTTTTTGACAGGTGACAGTTGCTTTAACCCTTTCTTTCATGAATATTCATGTAAAAATAATGATGTCATGAATATTAATAATAATTGTATTACAATAACACAGTCATGAACACTGGAAATATTTTGGCCATGGCAGAAACTGTAGAAACAGATCTTTATTATACCATAAGCAAACAGAGCAGATTCTGATCAGATGGCTCCTGTATACAGATGTCTCATCTGGGTCTACTCTGTTTGCAAAGGTGTATTAATGGAGTAAAGGGTTAACCATTTCCCTTACAAATGTTAGAACTAACAAAGCCTTTAAGGTATAGAATTCTATAATGGCATCATGAAAAGTTTTTTTACAATGACACAAACTGTAGAATCAGATCTGTATCATTTCATTAGCAAACAGAGAAAAATCTGATCAGATGGCTCCTACAGGTGCCATCTGATCTGGATCTAGTTGGCAAGGCGACAATGGGCATCTCTGAAGGTAAGTAACAGTTAAAGCTCATTTTATCAACTTGTTTTAGTTATGTGCATTAAATTTTCTGAGAAAATTAGTTCATAAATGAAACAGTAGTGCTGACTGTTGATAAATACCTCTCCATTCAACATTTCCCCATTTTTCATGAAGAATAAACTACGAGGTGTGTTGTCTTTGCCGTTTTCATATTGGTGGATACACTTGAGTTCCAGTTTGTCTCCTTCCAGAACAAGTAGACGGGATTTCTCCGGTACCATCTTAAGACCTAAAACATACAAAAATGTTTGAACTATAAAATATGTTGACTGGGACTCAAACCCAGGGCCTTTGGCTTACCATGCCAACACTCTACTGACTGAGCTATCAACATAATCAAGCCACACAGTCTACAGCCAATCAACTGTTTCACCTCAATCTCTACTCTGCTACATATGAGTACACATATTTATTCATAATTTTTTCAAATATATATATATCATACCTGTCAATGATCAGAAATGTTAACAGTGTGACATTAATAGTTGGGATCCGGAGCTTTTGGCCCCCGAAAGCTTCTGAAATATTGCCATTTTAAAGACATGACAAAACCTTTTCCTGACACCTTATTGGATCATTGTTTGTTGTGCATGATGTAAAGGTGATTCAGCCTAAATAATGGTTCGTAACCGGCACATAACAGTAATTATGAGCCGATTTAACACTTTACTCCATGAATATTCATGTAAGAAATAATGACGTCATGAATATTGATTAGAACAATTTGTTATAATAGCACATGGACATAGGATTGAAGTTTTAACCAATTGTATAAACTGTAGAATCCTACCCATATTATATCATAAGCAAACAGAGCAGCACGACGCTGATCAGACGGCTCCTATTGGCGCCGTCTGATCTGGGTCTACTGTTCGCAAAGGTGTAGAAAGACGTATTTATGGAGTAAAAGTTTTAGATGCAAAATGCGTGTGACAAACAGCTGTTTGTATCCAGGGCTTTTTCTCTCTTAATTGGGAAGAGGCCTTAGCCTGCTGATTTAGGGAAGAATTATCGCTAAAATTGCTGATTTGGGAAACAAAAAAGCTGGTGTAAGTTTTGATTTTTGGGAAAACTGCATGATTTTAAAAAAAAAGTTCAATTGGGAAGGGGCCTTTTACAGGCCTCTGTTATAGAAGGTGAAAACCCCCTGGTATCAATAGGTGTTTTCAAACATAGCTACCGGAGGTCCAGATGAGATAAATGCATTGAAACATTGTCCAATATAGCTCCTTTATTTCATCACCCAACCCTATGTACTCTTCAGAATCATCTCAAAAAGATAATTTTAGAGTATGTGGTCACAACATGTGGTTTAGTATTGACTTGAGCATTTGAATGCTATCTACTGCTCCGACATACTCTAGAAAGAAAGAAATAACAATTTTACAATTGCTGACAAAATAAGTTAAAGAATGGCAACATCATGACCAGCCTTGGAAATAGTTTTGAACTGATGAAACACCGTGGACTTCACATTGTAAACATATATTAAAATCATACAGACACAAATGTAATAACAGTCTGTTTATGTACACCCGTTACTAACCCTCTGTAGAACAGGTTTTTGTTTATCTACGCATGTAGGTTAAGAAGAAAGGAACACTGTCGTAATCAGCTGATATTCACTGGGGCAAGGTCAAGAGCCAAGAAATTCACGATATTTAGTATAACTTTGGCCACAAAACATTCTATGATTCTTAGAGAATTATTAGAAACTTACTTGCATATGCCGCCCTAGTAGCGAGGGCGATAACGCACAAATATAGCAGTGTCTTTTCCATTTTGATTCGGTTAGTGATCTAGCTGACGGACTTCACCAAAATAATGGCTGATGTTTCTTCCTATTGCGCATGCGCAAAAGTCGCTGAGGGAGAAATCCGTAGTTATATATTTAATAACAGGTTGGTGACACTGAATTGCCTAAGGGAATAAATATGTGTCAAAGTGATGTCAAAATACGAATGGCAACCGCATAGCATTGTTTGTTTTGGACAGGAGGATGTTTGCTTCGAATTATAGAATAAATGGGAATAAAATGAACAGACACTACCACTACATATCAGTATATATGTCCAGCAAAGAAAAGATGCTTCCAATCAAAGAGAAACAGTTCTAATAGTTTATTGGATGTCATTTGTGGAACGTCAACACACCATACTAATTTGATCGATTCGAATAATTCAGAGTTCGAAGTACATTGGTAAATTTATCAGACGCAAGCCTTTTCGTGTGTAAGATTTACATGTAGTTAAAATCGGCACCTCATTTTGGTATCTATATAAGCTGTTCGAAAATGCAAAATTAATTTATATGTATATATTTTTATTAATACATATTAATCAAAATTTAATTCCAACAGCGAAAATGCGAATGAATCAAATAAAATGTTACATTCATACATACAGCCAAATAACCATTTGACATATTTCGATCCAGATCTATTTTTCCTGTTTGTCGTGTGGCAAACAGTTAACCTTGATCATATACCCATTACATTCAAAAGACCCGAGACAACTAGCGTGTCTACAATTTAAAAACGAACATTTCTATACATGAAGAAGAATTCTGCTTCCATGCTGACCGTAGATTTACTAGATCGACTTACTAAAATTTCGAAAAAGCGGGACCAATTTTAAAAAACAATTTTCCAAGAGAAGTAGACCTAGATATAGGTGTATTAGAAAAAATGCAATGCATATTTATACTATATTTATTTTGGACCAGGACATGGCGTACGTCTGATCAGGATCTTCACTTCTAGACAAGTTTAGTTATCAGTTACTGAGCACACTATATATTAACACGGCTCACATAACAGGGGAAGTAATCGTGTAAAGACCCATGTAAGCGCCATGAAGTGTTTATCTCCCTTTATACAGTCAGAGGGCAAATAGTCACTCGAACATTTGTCTAACCCCGGCCTTTCTATTTTGGGAATCATGACTTCATGAATATTTATGTACGACTATAGGATTGTTTGGTCATGGCATACACTGTACAATCATATCTATAGTATTCATAAGCAAACAGAGCAGAACCTGATCAGACGGCTCCTATATGATGCGTCTGAACTGGGTCTACTCTAGCTGCAAAGGCGTGAAAAGGCGAAGACAATGGTCAACGCATAACTATATACATACGAAGACAATGGTCAACGCATAACTATATATATACGAAGACAATGGTCAACGCATAACTATAAAAATATGCATGCACATTAAAAACATTATTGTACTGAAAATATAAAACAGTGTCATTTATTGCCCAGACTTAACAGAATAATAGGCTAACAAATAAGGTAAACCGCATAGGAGCTGTCTGATCTGGGTCTACTCTAACTGAAAACGTGTAAAATGTGTTGAACTTCGATATCTCGAACTTTAAGGGGTTAAATGAATTACTTCGAGATAACAGAAGTCGAGTTATCCGATTTCGAATCAGGACAATTTGTGAAATTCACAGCTAATGCAGGTCTAAAGTAATCATGGAAGCGAGCTTTCAGCATTATTTTAGACCTGCATTAAGCTGTCACATGTGTTTCTAATACATATTAGAGCAATACTGAATTTAGTTCGAGTAATCCGAAGTTCGAGTTATCCGAGTTCGACATAACGAGGTTCCGCTGTATTTATGAAGTAAAGTGACAAAGAATTAAGGCAAGTAGACGCATGTTTTAGAATGAAATGCAGATGAAATGCAGACTCCCTAAATTAAATGACTTTTCTGCAAATACTTTCATTTTGAAGTTGTTATTTTATTCGGATAGCGTCAACTTTTTTTTATATATACAAGAGGGCCCAGATGGCCCTATATCGCTCACCTGAGAAAGTGGGGTACTAGTCATTACATTCAAAACTCGTCCGAGATTTTGTTAAGGCAATCATTCTGATCAAGTTTCATGAAGATTGGGCGAAAGATATGTGACCTCTATAGTGTTCACAAGGTTTTCCCATTGTTTGACCTAATGACCTAGTTTTTTACCCCACATAACCCACTTTCAAACTCGACTGAGATTTTATTAAGACAATCATTCTGACCAAGTTTCATGAAGATGGGGCAAAAAATGTGACCTCTAGAGAGATCATTAGGTTTTCTTATTGTTTGACCTAGTGACCTACTTTTTGACCAAACATGACCCACTTTCAAACTTGTCCGAGACTTTATCAAGACAATCATTCTGACCTAGTTTCATGAAGATTGGACAAAAAATGTGACCTCTAGAGTGTTCCAAAGTTTTTTCTACTGTTTGACCTAGTGACCTAGTTTTTGACTCCACATGATCCACTTTCAAACTCATCCAAGACTTTATCAAAACAATTATTCTGATAAAGTTTCATGAATATTAGGCCACAAATGTGGCCTCTAGAGTGTTCACAAGGTTTTTCGACTATTTGACCTAGTGACCTAGTTTTTGACTCAACATGACCCACTTTCAAACTCATCCGAGATTTCAGTAGGACAATCATTCTGACCAAGTTTCATGAAAATAGGGCTAAAAATGTGACATCTAGAGTGTTCACAACATTTTCCTACTATTTGACCTAGTGACCTAGTTTTTGACCTCATGTAACCCACTTTTAAACTTGTCCGATATTTTATCAAAACAATCATTCTGACCAAGTTTCATGATGATAGGACTAAAATTGTGACCACTAGAATGTTCACAAGGTTTTTTCTACTGTTTGACCTAGTGACCTAGTTTTTGACCCCACTTGACCCACTTTCGAACTCGTTCGATATTTTATCATGACATGTATTCTGACCAAGTTTCATGAAGATTGGACTAAAATTGTGACCACTGGAGTGTTCACAAGGTTTTTCTACTGTTTGACCTAGTGACCTAGTTTTTTACCACACGTAACCCACTTTTCAAACTCCTCCAAGATTTTATCAAGACAATCATTCTGACCAAGTTTCATGAAAATTGGGCTAAAAATGTAACCTCTAGAGGGTTCACTAGGTTTTCCTACTATTTGACCTAGTGACCTAGTTTTTAACCCAACTTGACCCACTTTCGAACTCGTCCGAGATTTTATCAAGACATTCATTCTGACCAAGTTTCATAAAGATTAGACTACAATTGTGACCACTAGAGTGTTCACAAGCAAATTGTTGACGACACACGACGCACGACGCACGACGGACATTCAAGTCTCCCAAAAGCTCACCCTGAGCTTTGCTCAGGTGAGCTAAAAAGTAAGACAAGCAAACAATATCAATTATGTTCACTGGACAAAGAAGATTAGAACCTCGAATACACAGGCCTAGATAAGATATATTAACCATTTCCCTGTTCTATGTTTCTTTCAACTTTCAAGACCTACTGAATATTCATGGACAAAGTAGTTATACTGAAATATGGAAGGTTCGACATTGTAGCCATTTCATAATCTAAAGAAACATATCTGTTAAATTCCATTAGCAAACAGATCAGACCCTGATCAGACGGCTCCTCTAGGAGCCGTTTGATCTGGGTCTACTCTGTTTGCAAATGCGTAAAACACGTTTATATGAAAGAAAGGGTTAAATAAATTCTGTTTCTCATATAGCCGACCTTTAGCACATTTGCAATTCAAGCAAACCCAGATCAGACAGCTTACACAGGAGTCGTCTGATCAGGGTCTGCCCTGTTTGCTTATACGGACTAATATAGACAGAATTCTACAGTTTCGGTCTTGGCCAAACTTTCCTGTTTCACGTGCCATTATGAAATACAGTAAAACCTCTCTACATGTATAACAGCCACTAAATTGTGTTAATTAGTTGGTATTTAGAGCAGGTGGCTGCTTAAAGCAAGGTGAAAGTAAAACAGAACGCTCCTATAGGATGCTTTTAACACAAAATATTTAATGTAATTTAGTGGCCGTTATAGAGAGGTTTTATTGTATAATCTTAGTGTTATTCAGGGTGTTATTATTTCTTACATGAAACAAAGCAGGCCGTAACCTACAGGAGACGTCTGATTTGGGTCTACTCTGTTTGCAAAGGCGTAAAAAGGTGTATACATGTATATGGGGTAATTTAAAGGGCTAACCCATAAACACCCATTATCCCATATGCAAAGAGTGTAGACCAACATCAGATAGTACCTGACGGAACCCTCTGATAAGAGTCTCCACTGTTTGCCATGCCAATCGATGTCAAACGTTGTTTGTCACCAGCACATTTTTCTTTTGCAGGACTGTCCGCCATGAAATGTGGAAGGGTTTTTAAATTTTAATTTGGGCGAGTTCAACAAATATAATTAACCCTTCGCTTGCTATTCACGTTAATATACCTACCTGTAAATAGTGAAGACCCAGATGAGACAGCTCCTGCAAGGGTCTGCACTATTTACAAGTTGATTATGCAAACCAGTGCACTCCACAACAGTGATTGCACAGCGAAATACTTGTACACAGCGAAGATATATGTAATTATACAACATGGCATGGGTAAAGAAGGAGAAATGTATTTTAAAATTCAGCAAAAGAAGGGTTAAAACATCCAGCCAATCAGGTTTAGTACCGATTTCCCCAAATATCACCGAACATTGAGATACCCCTCAACTGAATTTCATTAAAGCGCTTTGTAAACTTCATCTCCAATACATGGTCCATTATGAAGGCAGATTGCCAACCATTTTCGATGGTATTGTGGTTAACGCGCTCGACTACAATACCAGTGGTCCCGAGTTAGATCCCCCGCTGGACTACACTCTTCGTATAATACTTTATAACCAGAGGTCTGATGAATTAGTGCTTTACACTGAGCATCTAAAAGAACTAGAGAAACTCTATCGATAATAAGAGTAGGGCATCACATCGGGGTTATATGTATCCGCTCCCCACTCCCTGGGGCGCCCAATTAGCCCACAGTTGGCAGAAACGGTCGTTAATCAAGACAACGCCACCAACCAGCATTTTCGCATAAAATACATAACCTCTAGGAGCCCTCTGATCTGGGTCTTCACTGTTTGACAGTACATGCATGTCCCGCATTCCAAGAGTTAACCAGTCACATTATTTTGACATTACATGTATCATGAAACAGGTCTCTCAAGTACAACCAATAATATAACACTGCTGAGTGCCAACATTAGCACGCACAGTTTATGCCCGTTATATGCTGATTTCGCAAAATGGAATGGCCCATCATTATTTAACGAGAGAGTTTATTCAGTTTGAAGGGTGAACAGTGTTGGAGGATTTTGAATGACGGACAGTGAAGACCCTGATCAGAGAAACAAAGGCGTCCTCTAATCTGGGTCTAATTTCAATTACATGCACATTGTTTTCCACAATGAAAGGGAATAATAACACTCGTTGCTGCTGTTCTCTTCATACTGACCACCGGGCATGACTGAACCAATAACAAAGCATTCGATAAGCAGATACATGGAAACCAGAACAACCAGTTAGCGACCATCTGTGTCTGGGAAATGCAGTCAGTACACTTACACAAAACAGATGTTACAATTTAGTAACAGTTACACCTCATTGAATTCATAACGTATAGTAAAAACCTGGCTACAACGACCACACAGAAATAAGTCTAATTCTTGGGGTTTAAGAAAAGGTTCACCCTTTTCTTTTCACGCATTTTCAAACAGAGTAGACCCAGATCAGACGGCTCCTATAGGAGCCGTCTGATCAGGGTCTGCTCTGTTTGATTTTGAAATGATATAGATCTGACTATACAGTGATCACCAGATAGAAACTATCGCCTTTCTATGTTCTATTTTATTGATTCTATCCATGAATGTTAAATGAGGCGATAAAGCCTTGAATAAATGCTAAACAGGGAACCAGGGTTAATGAAGGACGAAAGTCATACAGAGTGCTCATTTAGGAGCTTTCTGCATTATTTCTCCTTTCCTATAGTTAACGCTCCTTTTCGGTAGATAAATCCAAAGAAGTTGGGTCTAAAATAGAATAGGAGGGAATGAGTTAATGTAGGATGAAAGCTGTGCAGAGAAGGCTCATATAGGAGCTTTCTGCACTGTTTTCGCCCTGCATTAAGCTGCAACATGATTTTAAAGACACCCATATTTACACGTAGTTTTAAAGAGGTTCTACTTTATTTGACATGGCCGCGAGAAAATTATGGCATTTACATGTCATGAAACGACATTTGATCGAGATGTCTGCTTTGTCGGTAAATGCTAATAATGCGAACGACTCAAATGATATCACTCGTGACATTTAACTATGGAATACCAACGGCTGTATGTGAATGTGGACTTAATGCAAAAAAAATATAGAGACAACTTTTGGCACCTTTGCAAACAGGGTAGAACCAGATCAGACGGCTCCTGTTGGCTTAAGAGATAATATAGATCTGATTCAACAGTTTCTGCCATTAGGGTAAAACGTGCATTTGTTTACAAGGTAAAACGTGCATTTGTTTACAAGGTAAAACGTGCATTTGTTTACAATTTCATTAAACAAAATACAATGTAGCTAAATAATAATGATGTTGACATTATATCTTACACGGGGGGAAAGGGAGAAAGCAACAACAAAAACACAACAACAACAACAACAAAAATCCACTTTCGTAATGTCTGTCCGCTTATTCATTTACTAGTCAAATAAAATGCACAACTTGTTATATTTTTTTCCAACTAAACTTGTACATAAGCATCTGCAAGGTATGTCGTTTTGGCAGTCGTTCCTTACAGAACTATTTATTCTCTCGTTCACTTACAATAACTCTTTACCTGTACTCCGCTGTGATAAGTCCTTAACCCTTTCGCCGCCAATGCCGGATCTGTGATTACCTATGCAAACAGTTTGGATCCAGATGAGACACCGAGTAACTCGGCGTCTCATCAGGATCCAAACTGTTTGTTACTTTTACTATGTTTTTGCAACAAAAATGAAGAAAATCAAAAGAAAGAAAATTTGTAGCAGACGACAAAGTTAGTAGACGACAGAGTTTGGCAGCGAAAGGGTTAAACTGAGATCTCGTGCAAGTTCGACTACTTCCGATTTGATCAAGCTTTTGAGAAACTATTGACCAAGTGCCAAACAGCTTGGATCCTGATGAGACGCCGAGTTACTCGGCGTCTCATCTGGATCCAATCTGTTTGCAAATGCAAGTCAGGCCATGAATGACTGGATAAGGGTTAATACCGGATACATAATACTGCATTATTTTACGTAATAACCAGTCATGAAGAGTATTTCTGTAATGCCTGATTATCCCTATCATGTAGGTCTCTATGTTTTGTTCAGTTACATACTATATTGCATAACAGACCTATCGTATAATATTGTATTTAACTACATGTATTTTTCAACACTGGTTTTTCAAAAGGACTATTCCAAATCCAAACGGTTAATCTTACCGTAAATATTCTGAGTTATGTTTAACAAAAAATGTAACATGACGAAAATGCAAACCCTGATGAGAGGAATCTTCTAGAAGCCCTCTCATCTGAGTCTACACTGTTTACAAAGGGCATTAGTAACTCGTTTTTATTTATAACGTATACACACTGAGAATGCAAACCCTGATGAGAGGACTCTTCTAGGAGCCCTCTCATCTGAGTCTACACTGTTTACAAAGGGCATTAGTGACTCGTTTTATTTATAACGTATACACACTGAGAATGCAAACCCTGATGAGAGGACTCTTCTAGGAGCCCTCTCATCCGAGTCTACACTGTTTACAAAGGACATTACAAATACACAAATACCTTCTTTATGGCGCATATACACTCATGTACTTTCTTTATGACGCGTGTACACTAATATGCTTTCTTTATGACGTATACACACTAATATACTTTCTTTATGACGCATGTACACTCATATACTTTCTTTATGACGCATGTACTCTCATATACTTTCTTTATGACGTATATACACTCAAATACTTTCTTTATGACGTATACACACTAATATACTATCTTTATAACGCATGTACACTCATATACTTTCTTTATGACGTATACACACTAATATACTTTCTTTATGACGCATGTACACTCATATACTTTCTTTATGACATATACACACTAATATACGTTCTTTATGACGCATGTACACTCATATACTTTCTTTATGACGTATACACACTAATATACTTTCTTTATGACGCATGTACACTCATATACTTTCTTTATGACATATACACACTAATATACGTTCTTTATGACGCATGTACACTCATATACTTTCTTTATGACGCATGTACACTAATATACTTTCTTTATGACGCATATACACTCAAATACTTTCTTAATTACGCATGTACACTAACATACTTTCTTTATGACGCATGTACATTAATTTTTACTCACTTTATGACGTATATACACATTCCTATACTTTCTTTATGACGTATACACACTAATATACTTTCTTTATGACGCATATACACTCATGTACTTTCTTTATGACGCATGTACACTAATATACTTTCCTTATGACGTATGTACACTCATATACTTTCTTTATGACAAAGTACACTCCATGAACACTAATATACTTTCTTTATGAAGCATGTACTTTCATGTACTTTCTTTATGACGCATGTACACTAATATACTTTATTTATGACGTATACACACTAATATACTTTCTTTATGACGCATGTACTCTCATATACTTTCTTTATGACGCATGTACTCTCATATACTTTCTTTATGACGCATGTACACTACTATAATACCTTTATGGCGCAGGTACTCTCATATACTTTACTTATGACGTAAACACACTAGCATACTAAAGTCCTTATGGCGCATATACAGTCATATACCCTTTTTATGACACTAATATACTTTCTTTATGACACATACACACTCATATAGTTTCTTTATGACACATGTATACTAATATAATTTCTTTATTGCGCATGTACTCTCATATACTTTATTTATGACGTATGTACACTGATATACTTTATTTAAGACGCATATACACTCATATACTTTCTTTATGACGCATGTAGACTAATATACTTTCTTTATGACGGGGTTGCATGTACCTATGAATTCCACATACATCCCTTTTGCACCAGAGCCAACGATTTTTGAATTTCAATGTCAATTTCCCATTTCAAGCAGTGCAGACCCTGATGAGAGCGCTCCAACAGGAGCTAACTCATCTGGGTCTACACTGTGTGTGAAAAAACACCAATTGTTGTGCTTAGCACTTTATGGGTTAATTCAGATCTGTCTATCACCAGTACAAGGTTGGCGCTTATGCAAATTGTTATGATAGCATTGCTACTTTATTACAAATTGTATATATGTTTTCTCTCTAATCTCCCTGATGAGGGCCTCATGGAAGATTGGTTATAACCAAATGAGTACTCTCGTTAAATAAAGTCTTTATTATTATATTATTATTATTATTATTATTTTTATTATTTTTATTTATTATTATTATTATTATTATTATTATTATTATTATTATGACGCATGTACTCTGATATACTTTCTTTATGGCGTATACGCACACTGATATACTTTCTTAATGGTGCATGTACACGCATATACTTTCATTATCACGCGTGTACACTAATACAATTTCTTTACGTTTTATGACGCATGTCTATAATATACTTTCTTACTATCTTTTTTTTCCTTTTCTTTTTTGTTACATTTCATTATTTTTTCTATGATCATGTGACCGTATGTATGTAATGCTGATGTTTACATCACCATAAACTGGTGTTTGTACATTAATATATTTTTTATGACGCATGTATACTCATGTTCATTCAAATTCTTTCGTAATGTCACATGTACATCCATACACTATCCTAATGACGCATGCATATTTTCATTTTCACGCCTATAGACTAAAACATTCTTTATGACGTATGAAAATACAAATACAAATGCGTTCTTTATGACACATATGTACCCATATACTTTCTACATGATGCATGTACACTCATATTCTTTCGTAATGACACATGCGCACTCATATACATTCCTTATTGCGCATATACTCGTTTGTTTCACGCATGTGCACTCTTTCTCTTTGACGCATGTACACTTATTTACTTTCGTTTTAACGCATGTACACCAAAAACTTTCTATAACGCATGTATACACACATACTTTCTTTGTATACCCGTGTACTTTCATGTACTTTCTTTATGACGCATGTACACTCACATACGTTCTTTGTGCTTATGCACACTCGTGTACTTTCTTTATGCCGCATATACGAGTACATGTATACTCATATATTTTCTTTGTGAGATATGCATACTCGTGTACTTATATAAGATCCATGTATACTCATACACCTTCTTTTATTACGCCTGTACATTCATATACTTTCTTTTTCATACATGTACATTCATATACATCCTTTATGCCGTATGCACACTGGTATACTTACTTTATGACGCATGGCCACTCATACATTTTCTTTATGACTGATATAATAGCAAAGAGAGTTTCAGTATACATGTGTAGTGTCAGTTATCTTTTGTCCAACAGATACGCTTAGTTATTTTCTCTATACATGTATATGACGTGCTATAAATTGTCTCGTTGCGAACTACTGCGCAATACTCAACGTGTTCGATAATTTGCAAATGCTGTAGTTGCCATGATTAGTTAAGACAGCCATGTCATTTACAATCGATTTGCATGTTTGCTTATGTCTATGAACATGCATGCTGCTGACCGACTAGACGATCAACATAGGATGCCAATACAGTATAACCTGTCTTAAGCCATCATTAAAGAGAAGTCTTTAACCTTTAGCCTGCTGAGCAAATTATTTCTGCAGAATTTTTCACCTATTATATTTTCAAAATTCAAGCAATAACCAATTTGTCTACCAAAATGCTACCAGGGTGTCAAACAGTTTGGATCCTGATGAGACGCCGAGTTACTCGGCGTCTCATCTGGATCCAAACTGTTTGCAAAGGTATTCACTCATCCGCCAATAGCAGGTTAAAGGTTAAAGCAATGGACATCCTCTTGCATTACCTTCAACCTGCATTAAGCAACTACCTGCTTATATGACTCTTATTTTCCTTCATATAAACGCCTTTTCACGCATTTGCTAACAGAGTAGACCCAGATCAGACGGCTTCCATAGGAGCCGTTTGGTCAGGGTCTGCTCTGTTTGCTAAAGGAATTTGATAGCCGATAGACCTGTTTCTTTGGTTTCTAAAATGGCTACACTGTTTCACCTTTCCATATTTCATTATACATGTAACTATTTTGACTATGAATGTATTGATATTTGGAATAAACAAAGAACGGGGAAAGGGTTAGCTGGGGGGGGGGGGGGGGGGTATACTGTACGCAATAGCATATTATAATACTTAGTTTCTACTTATATTCATGCCTTCGATTGAACTTGTGTAAAGTTGGCAGAAGTGTGCCCTTTGTCTCTCTACAAGGGGTGGTCAGAAAGTATCCAGACTTTTTCGAAAAGTGTTGAATATACATGTATATACAGTTGAACTTCGATATATCAAACTCGGATAATTCGAATAAAAAGTTCTGTCTTTCGAATACTTTAAATACAGAATTGTTTTAAAAAATGTATCGCTACAGATATCTAGAAACACACGTGACAGCTTAATGCAGGTCTAAAGTAATGCTGAAAGCTCCTACAGGAGCTTTCTGTATTACTCTTAACCTGTAATAAGCTGTGGCCTTGAAAAATTATTCAGATTAGAAATCGGATGACTAGAACTTCTCTTATCGCGAACTAATTTGTATGGTCCCTTGAAGTTCGAGTTATCGAAGTTCAACTGTTTTTTAAATATTTTTAAATCACTTTCTGTCAACAGATCGCACTTTCTCTAACCTGAAGTTCACGCTGCTACATGTACCTATCATGTATAATTAGCATAACAATGCGAATGATTGAAAATCAGTTGATCGAATTATTGACGAAAGAACGTGTTTTCCGCCCTTGCATAATAAGTGCTCTTAGAAGCACATGGAAATACAATACATTGCATCACGCAAAATCCGGATACTTTCTGACCATCCCTCGCATTATGCGTAAAATCCGTCCATTGCATCTGATTGCTAGTCCTCAAATCTGTTTCATGTCTATTATCCATGATAAATGAGCCTATCTGTTCACGAATACGAATTGTCAAACAAGATTTAGTTGCTGTAGTGTCTGTGACATTTCAAAATATTACGTTGCACGATGGTATAAAGTGTTACAGAAATACAAAATACGACGTTTCAATATGACATTTCATTGCCTGGGGACCGTCTTACAAAACATTATCCTAACTTAAAATAATCGAATCGTTACAACATACATACATAGCCGAGAAGTACCGCACATTCCTGGGTGGAACAATCAAGTCTTCATTAAGACGGGTCCCTGATTTCTGCACTCATTACCCACCTAAGATCGCCTTGGGCTGAGAGACTTGTTAGATGTTTGATTTGAATAGTACAATAAACCATCTCTACAGCCGCCACTCCAAGAAAGTCAAATTCTTTGGCATTTAACCCCTTACTTCATGAATATTCATGTAAAAATGAATGGCGTAGATATAAAACAACTGATTCTTATAGTGGTATATGACGATGGGAAGTTTTTACCAATGCAAAATCTGTAGAATGGGGTCTGTATAATTACTTAACTCTTTGCACGCTAAGTAATTTTTCGTCTGCAACAATTGTCGTCTGCTTCAATTCTTAAAATAACTTTTCTCCAATTCCTTTGCAAAAATATGATCAAGATGACAAAGAGTTTGGATCCTGATGCGACGCCGCATTATGCGGCGTCTCATCTGGAGCCAAACTGTTTGTATAGGTACATGTAATCACAGTTTCGTCGCTAGCGTGCAGAGTTAAACAAACAGAGCAGTCCCTGATCAAACGGTTCCTATAAAAGCCGTCTGATCTGGGTCTGTACTGTCTATAAAGTCGTTAAAAGGCGTATCGATGAAGTAAACGGTTAAGGCAGCTTAATGAAGGACGAAATTCATACAGAAAGCTCATTTAGGAGCTTTCTGCATGACTTCCGTTCGGCATTATGCTGTCATCTGGTTTTAAAAGCGTAAAGACATTCTTATTAATATCTATTAACTCATTCCCTCCTACTAATGTATTTTGACGCCTCTGTAAAAGTAATTTTTGAAATCATTGTGATAAATAGAGCATTTGCTCCACAGGAGCAAATGCTCTATTTATCACAATGGTTTAAAAACCACACAATTCTGAAATAATTCATTTTCTCTAGTAAATGCTCCTTTTCGGTAGATTTATTCAAAGAGGTTGGGTCTAAAATAGCCTATGAGGGAATGGGTTAAAAGGTTGCTATAACAGGACTCTACTGTGCTGTTATAACGCGCTATGCTAACTGTCGTCTGATCAAACTATCATATGCTTTATTTCAACTCTTAACTTCATATGTACACGTACACCTTTTAAACGCCCACGCAGACAGATAAAAACTACATCCCGTAGGAGCTATTAATTTTGATCAGCGTCTGTTCTGGTTGCCTATGGAAATAATATAGATCTGATTCTACAGTTTCTGGTATTATTCCAATACCACCATAAATATCAAATTAATATTCGTATCATTATTTCTTACATGAATATTCATGAGGTAAAGGATTAAAGACAGGTCCTTTATTCTCTCTCCCCCTCTCTCTCCCTTTCTCTCCCTCTCTCTGCCTCTTTCTCTCAGCCCCTCTCCCTCTTTTTCTCTCTCTCACTGTCTCCCCCTCTCTCTCTCTGTCAGAAAATATCACAAATCACTTCTCAGTATCCTCAGTACATTTCCTCTTTTCTAAAACACAACGAGAGTGGCCAACAGTTTGGATCCTGATGATCCAGTTGGATCCAATTGGTTTGCAAAGTTAATCACGATTTCGCCCCAAGCGTGCTGAAAATAAAATGCAATATTTATAGCTATGCCGCTTTAGTCATCTCTTAGCTATTTATTGATCTGTCGCCAAGACAACTTAATGTAGTAGCCGTTAGATTTCTTCGTATGGGAAAATATATGTTTTTTCCCTTATGACGCTTCTTTCATATTTTAATTCTGCATGAAATTGGTAAATGGTTAAGTGTTAATTCAATATCGACATATAAACCTAGACCTCACAAACGAGAGAGAGAGAGAGAGAGAGAGAGAGAGAGAGAGAGAGAGAGAGAGAGAGAGAGAGAGAGAGAGAGAAGACAGACAGACAGACATACATATATACAGACAGACGGATGAGAGAGAGAGAAATCTATATCTCATACGAACGAGAGAGAGACAGAAAGAGACAGACATATATACAGACAGACAGTGAAGAGAGAGAGAGAGAGAGAGAGACAGAGAGAGAGACAGAGAGAGAGAGAGAGAGAGAGACAGACAGACAGACAGAGACAGAGACAGAGACTGAGACAGAGACAGAGACAGACAGAGAGACTGAGACAGATACAGAGACAGATAGACAGAGAGACAGAGACAGAGATACATAGAGATATAGAGACAGACAGACAGAAAGACAGAAAGACAGACAGAGACAGATACAGATACAGATACAGATACAGATACAGATACAGATACAGACAGACAGACAGACAGACAGACAGACAGACAGACAGACAGAGCCAGGCAGACATAGAGAGAGAGACTGAGTGAGACACAGAGAGAGATAGAGAGAGACAGAGAGAGAGACAGAGAGACAAAGAGAGACAGACAGAGAGAGACAGAGAGAGACAGAGACAGAGAGAGACAGAGAGACAGAGATAGACATACAGACAGAGCCAGAGCCAGAGACAGAGCCAGAGAAAGAGAGAGACATACATACAAACAGAGAGAGAGAGAGAGAGAGAAAGAGAGAGAGAGAGAGAGAGAGAGAGAGAGAGAGAGAGAGAGAGAGAGAGAGAGAGAGAGAGAGAGAGAGAGAGAGAGGCAGAAACAGAGAGCCAGAGACAGAGAGAATTTCGGGTGCTACTGGTCCGATGTAAAAACTAAACCCCGGATACATGACATCTCATCCCGGTAGACATCCAAACTAAACATGTGTATGATGCCTGATGACTCCGTGTCTATCAGTAAAGGAACAATGTCCATCAGAAGATTTTCTGCTCGTACGGACGGGCGAACTGGTGAACAAGAGCAAGTCTACAGTGAAGGGAAATGCTGTGCTACCATCCACATGGTAGTGTCTTTTACATGCTGAACATGTTCGTGTAAGAAAGAAATGACATTATTATTATTAAACCGATGATTTTATATTTTGTCATCTTGGTCTACTCTCTTTATAAAGACTTAAAAAGGCGTTAGTATGAGGTAAAGTGTTAAATTACTAAAATATTGCAATTGCAACATATTTGCACGGAAACAGATGCATGTAGCAAATCGAGGACTACTGTAGAACATTCTTTATCCAATGACTAGGCCTACCATACGTTCATTTCAATGGTGTCCTCTTCATATGCACTTTTATTTCTAAGAAACAATATAATAGAAGTGTCAGTACTCGTATACTATAGAACCTCCTTAAGCGGCCATTCATATATTGAACACAGGAATATTCAACACAGGAGTGTTAAAACGCAGGTGGTTGCTTAATGCATGGCAAAAATAATGCAAAAAGCTCCTATAGGAGCTTTCTGCATTACTTCTGACATGCATTAAGCTACCATCTGTCTTACATACCCATAATTCGTTGACCAATGCAGAAACTATAGTATCAGATCTATATTATTATTTAGCAACCAGAGTAGACTCTGACCAGATAGCTTCTGTAGGGACTGTCTGATCAGAGTCTCCTCTGTCTGCTTATCTGAGTTTACTGATCTTAATTTAATTGTTTGTAGACACGATGGATCTGAGTTTACGCTGTTTAGCAAATGAGTTACTGAGCTACAGATAAGGGTGCGTGCTAAATACTAACACCGTCATTTCTCCACCAAATCCTACACTGTGACCACTCTTTTCGAGACGATTCTAAAGAGTGGTCACAGTATGAGGTTCGGCGGTGAAATAAAGGAACTAATCTTGTTAGTGTTTTAATTTACGCATCTTATCTGGAGTTCTGTGAGTAAATATGTGTCTTTATCCCTTTGAAGAACGGGTCTTAGTTTCCATTGATTAGCACCTGCACGCCCTTTGAAATGACCTGGTTCAATATAAAACAACAAAATGGCTGGTCCTGAATAATTAACTCCAGTTTCTCTGATCGCAGACGTCATAGGACGGCAAATAACATCGATCTAGATCAGTCTTCGAATTTCAGTTCCATCTGCGGCTCGTCCTGATCCAAACTGCTTGCATTAGGGATGTAGATAAAACGTGTATTTTGAAAATAATTCAAATACAGTGAAAATTCGATACTACGAAATTTTAGTATGGAGGAATTTATGTCTTTGTAGGCAGGTGACTGCTTAATGCAGGGTGACAGTAATGCAGAAAGCTCCCAGAGGAGCTTTCTGCATGACTTTCACCCTGCATTAAGCTGTCACCTGAGTTAAAGATCAACGATGATACGTATTTGAATGTTCGTAGTATCGTGGTGTTACTGTAGCTTGAAAATTTCCCGCCAGCCTCTAACTTGCTTCATCTCATTACGAGACAATGACCTATTGCAGCAAGATGATGTTTGTCGGGGAAATAAAAAAAAAGATCAGTACGCATTTTATCTATCTACAGCGCTTAATTTGGTCAGTAGTTTCTGAAAAATGCATGTAAAATTCGGATTTATAAATTTAAGGACCATACACTAAGCAAGGGATCACATTTACAGCACGATGAAGGCGGGCACCAGTGGTTCTGGTTCACTAACAAGTTGACCTTTTGAATGCGGGGAAAACAAGTGTAGTGGCGTTTGAAAACATCACACACGCAGATTACACGAGTCCTCTGATCAAGGTCTGCATTGTTTACCATCCATTGTCAAAATGTCACGGTATACCCTTTCATACTTAATGGACTCTAGAGTTAAACACACATGGACCATTCCAATTTAAATATTCAGCATTAAAAGGGTTAAATTAAAACAAGATTACGGACTCAAAGGCGAGGGAGTTTATCGATTAGTTTGTTTTTAATGGAGTCTGGTGAAGTCAGACCTCATTCGAGTCATCCTTTGTGTACAATAAGGCCAGAGTGAAAACGACCATTTATATATAACGCATGATCATCCCAAGATCAAACCGTGAACAGCCGGTTTTAATACACGAACTATTTGGTTCTACATTGTTATTCATCCTGGTTTTTTTACAAACATTCGCAAAAGCCTCTCAAGATCTATCATGAAAATGCACTGAAATTTTATTCACTTATGTTAAGTGTGCAAAGGCAATAACACTTTAGGCACGTGTACTCTAACGACGTTTCAACGAGCTATTGTAATGTATGATATGCGAGACTGGATACAATGGACCAGTGGGGAACAATATAAAATGCATTTACTTAGTTGCCTGTTTACATTACAATGCAATAACGAACAGATGATGTTTCGTGCATTTTGAAGCAATCTAGATCAAGATAAGACGACCATTTCTTAGCGTAGTCCGAAATGTGATTGTGTGTACTGAGAGAGAGAGACAAAGAGAGAGAGACAAAGAGAGAGAGACACACACAGAGAGACACAGAGAGACACAGAGTGAGAGATACAGAGAGAGAGAGAGAGAGAGAGACAGACAGACAGAGACAGAGACAGAGAGACAGAGACAGAGACAGAGAGACAGACAGAGACAAACAGACAGATAGACAGACAGAGATAAACAGAGACAGAGTGAGACAGAAAGAGATACAGACAGAGAGACAGAGTGAGACAGAAAGAGATACAGACAGAGAGACAGAGACAGACAGACAGAAACGGACAGACAGGGTGGAAGACAAATAGACTGACAGACAGAAAGACATTCACACATAGAACCAAAGAGAGAGAGACACACACACAGAGACAGACAGACAGAGACAGATACAGAGAGCGAGAGAGAGAGAGAGAGAGACAGTCAGACAGACAGACAGACAGACACAGACAGACACAGACAGACACAGACAAAGATAGAGAGAGACAGAGAGAGTAAGATATGCAGACAGAAAGACAGAGTCAGAGAGACAGAGAGAAAAATAGACAGAGAGACAGAGACCGACAGACAGAAAACAGACAGAGAGACAGAGACAGACAGAGACTAACAGAGGCAGAAAAACAGCGAGAGAGTGATATAGAGGTACACAGAGAGAGAGAAACAGAGAGAGAGAGAGAGAGAGAGAGAGAGGGGAGAGAGAGAGAGCGAGAGAGAGAGAGAGGCAATGAGAGTGACAGAGCATGAGCTAGAGGGAGAGAGAGAGAGAGGGATAGAAATCGAAATACAGAGAGACAGACAGAGAAAAGGAGTGTGAGAGAGAACGAGAGGTAGATATAAAGAGAGTCAGATTTGTTACACAGAAACCGACCGGATCAGATCAGATCTTTATCTACTATGTTTGCAAAGTACCAAGTAAACTCCCATATTATTTGATAGACTCGTACAAACTGAAATTTAGAAACTATCAATTTATCATGTTGGTACCTTTCACATTGATTGGTCCAGCAAACAGTGCATACCCTGATCAGATGGCTCCTGTTGAATATCCATGGACGAAAAAATGACATCATGAATATATATTAGCTGAAATGTTTAGCATATGTAAAGGGAATATTGATTGGTGTTGGTAGAAACTGTAGAGTCAGGTCTATCGTTATTTCATAAGCCAACAGAACATGCTCTGATCAGACGGTCTAATGGTCTACCCTGTTCGCAAAGGATAGAAAAAGCGTTTGTATCAGGGAAAGGGTGAAAGAGCTGTCGGATTTGTTTGGTATTCGTATAGAAGCTGTAGAGCCAGATATATTATTTATGTGGGAAGAGGTTAACCCTTTTCCTGTTCTATGTTTATTCCAAATGTCAGTACCTTCTGAATATTCATGCATTAAATAATTATACTGAAAATGGAAGGTGGAACATTGTAACCAGTTTAGAAAGTAAAGAAAACAGATATATCAAATGCCATTAGCAAACAGAATAGACCCTGGTCAGACGGCTCCTACAGAAGCCGTCTGATCTGGTTCTACTCTGTTTGCAAATGCGTGAAAACACGTTTATATGAAGGAAAGATGAGTTGGCTAAATTCATATGACAGGTGCCGTGGTGGGAGGATATCAACCTCATTACCTCATCTGGATACGAACTGTTGTAAATGGTATCATTGGTTCACCTATATATCATGCATGTAGTTCAAACACACGTTTAACCAATAGTGACGGAAGTAATACTTGTAAGAATCTTGGTCGTGTCTGCCAGAATGTCGTCTGCTGAAAACGTTATCGCCCTCTATATATCTAGAAAGTATTTTTTCTGCCGTTTTCATTAATCTTAGTCAATAAATCTATCAATTAAATATTAAGACAGCTTTTATAACCTAAATCTAAAGTAGCATTGATGGGGGTTTAAAACAGCAGAAGTTTTTCATCACAAACGAAAGTTATTGCAGTTTAATGTTACATGTATAGTCCCAACAGCTGGTTAGTGGAAGACTTTTTCACTGCCAAAATTTGTCGTCTGCAAACTTTCTCGTCTGTTACAATTTTCATTTATTTTTATTTTTCTTCATTTTCGTTTAATAAACTGTCATAGTAACAAACAGTTTGGATCCTGATGAGATGGCGAGTTACTCGGCGTCTCATCTAAATCCAAACTGTTCGCGTAGGTAATCACAGATGGGATATAGGCAACTAAAGAGTTGATCTTTAGCGCGCTCTGGGCGAATACATGATGACCTTTGTAAAGAGTTTGGATCTAGATAAGACGCCAATTAGAGCTGTGTCTCATCGAGGTCGACGCTGATTGACACTAGTTTCGTCTTTTGAATGAACTTGAAGAATATTCGAATATAGAATTGAAGCAGACGACAATATTTGCAGACGACAGTCTGCTTTGCGTGTTATACATGTAGTATAACGAGCGTGCCTGTTATTACTTGTAATGAACTGTAACGCTAGAACGTTCAGTATGCATATGGATAAGCGAAAGGCGTATTAAAGAAATAACTTAAATTCTAAATTTCAGAAAACATACAAATATTATAAAATCTAGACCTACTTGTGTACTTGTATCCAAAAATACATGTCAAGTGACAGATGATAAATCCTAACACAGATTTTCGCCACCGTATCTCACGTAACACTGCTCCAGCCATGTTTAACTGACATGTCATGGGCTACATGTAGATGGCGCAGGAGACCAGCTTCCGCAGTTACTGGGAAACAAATCGATACTGAACCTCACTCACGGAGATACACTACACCGGTGAATCAGTGATAACCTTTATAAATAATTTATATTATCTCGATGAGATACTCGACGTTTTAATCAGGATCCAAACTGTTTGACACGCTGCTTGCATGAAAAGATATTAACCTTTAGTCTGCTGAGCAAAGTTTTGTCTATAGAGAATGTCATTGATTTCAGTTGTCACTGTTCATTTATCTCGCATTTCTTTTCAACAGCATGGTCAGGGTATCAAACAGTTTGGATCCTGATGAGACGCCGAGTTACTCGGCGTCTCATCTGGATCCAAACTGTTTGCAAATGTAATCGCGCATCCGCCGGTAGCAGGCTAAAGGTTAAATAAAATATTTTGAGAATTGAAGCAGACGATATTTGTTGTAAATGTTTGGTAGACACGAAAAATAGTTCGATATAGATATGTATATGATTATAAAGTCGTTCATTTTATAATAAAAAATAAAGTTTTAATAATAATGTTTTAACATGTTTATGTTTTCGTGAATATAATGTCATAAGTAATATTGCAACGTCTATCTTTAACCTTCAG
Organism: Azorinus chamasolen; assembly: GCA_963576725.1. NCBI lineage: Eukaryota > Metazoa > Mollusca > Bivalvia > Cardiida > Solecurtidae > Azorinus > Azorinus chamasolen. The sequence goes on from OY755239.1 coordinate 82,666,196, forward strand.
CACACTACGCGATTGTCATCAGTATATAAGTTGCCGCCTGCTTCAATACTCAAAGTAGAGTTTTATTACACATCTTGCCAGACACATGATCTGAGTGACAAATAGTTTGGATCCTGATGAGACGCCAAGTCTCGTTTGTATCTGGTCTGTTTGAGAAGGTTAGGAAGAATACGCCAGTAGGGTGATGAAGGATACAGATGACCCTTGTCCACGTGATCCTTCTGTCACGTGTCATTATAATATAACAATAGTATAATAATTTGTGGACGCCTATCGTCCCCTCTTTCTATCTCTCGTTGCAGCTTCACATGACATTCGAGTGAAGCATTTTTGGCGCCAAATAATTTTCGCCTGCTCAAAATATCGTCTGCTTTAACCCTTTAAATGCTAAATATTTAGAGTGAATTGGCCCATCAGTGCTTAACTATAGACTCCACTCAGTTTGAAAGACTTGCTAGATAATTTGACAAACAGTGCAGAACCTAATCACAAGGCTCAACAAGGAATCATCTATTCTGAGTCTACACTACATGTATTTGCAAACGAGGATGTACGTGTGTCCCTCAGTCAACGGTTTAGTTCCTTCAACTGATTCTCTAAAACGTCAATGGTGAGTCAGACAGCTAGGATCCTGATGAGACGCCGAATGACTCGGCATCTCGTCTGAATAAAAACAGTTTGCAAAAGTAATCACAATTTGAACATTGCAAAAAGTCCTAGTGACGTCATTAGTTATGGAGTTGCTTTATTATGCGTTAACTCATTCCCCCATAGACTATTTTTATACACCGAAAAGGGGCATTTACTACAGAAAAGGAAAAATAGAATTTTGTATTTATGAACCCATTGTGATAAATAGAGCATTTGCTCCTATGGAGCAAATGCTCTATTTATCCCAATGGGTTCAAAAATGACTTTTTACAGAGGCTTCAAAAGTGATCAGTAGGAGGGAATGGGTTAATTGTTCAAAGTTACTGTGTCTAAAATATAATGAATGTATGGGGCATGTGGCCGATAATATTTACACGAAAGTTTTCCGGTTAGTTAACTAATTAGAAATCCCGAGAAGGTCTTTATCCAAACGAGAGAAAATGTGGCCACACACTTCATTAACGTAGGAGCCTGTAAAAGCAGGCAGGGTGCTTAAGGCAGGACAAAGGTAATGCAGAAAGCACCTATATGAGCCTTCTGCATATATGGTGTTTGTCCTGCATTAAGCTTAGCTACCACATGTTTTTAAAAACCAGAATTATAATACTTCTTTTAAGCCGTCCTATTAGCGAGACATTACTGTAGTGTAACTATACATTGTATGAACATCAGGAAATAAATTTACTATACGTGTATCTTCCTGTCTAATTGTTCACTTTTAAAACGCTTTCAACTTCTGTTACAATTTATAACATGCATCTTAACTTCTTAAGTAGTGTTTACGGAAAATCTTGCCCTTAACTTCCTTCTTTCAATAGTTACATTCCTTCTTCGTCGAAAAAAATCCACATATCTTTCGTCTTTTCTTTGTTTTTTCATTTACGTCCTGTTTTCTTTCTGTATTTCTTTCGCTTTTTTTCTTTCTCTTTTCTTTCTATCCTCTCTATTTTATTTTTCCTACATCTCACACATTATGTCTGTTCATGCTTATCACGTTTTGTTCTTAGTTCTTACTTATGTTCTTTTACTCTTTCCAAACACACTACTACTACTACTACTACTACTACTACTACTACTACTACTACTACACTTTCTTCATCCAATCCCCTCTCTCATGCTGTCCATCCATTATTAGTTTCCTATTGCTTTCCGTTTCTACAGTAAGTTTTCTGGATTAGGTATCTTCATTCATCAATCCTAATTTCTCCCATTGTCTTCTATCATCACTTCATCCTTCTACACTATACCTTCTCTCTTGTCTTTCTTTACATGCATTTACAATTGATTCGTAACGCGAACATCCATCAAACCATCTTTACATTCACTCACGGCATTATTCTCATCTATCTTATTCTTATTTCGATCATTCCATTTATTCTGTTTTAATTCATTCTTGTCCCCCATCCCCTACCAATCGAAATTTCTGTTGTTGTTTTTCTATTATCATCAGATTTGTGTCCTTTGTTTCTTCTTTCTTTCCTACTCATTTTCTTTTCGTTTTCTTTCTTTTTAAATTCTTTTTTATTTGATTTCTTGCTTCTTTAAACAATTTATCACCTGTGTTTACTTTATAGTCCATCCATCCATCCATACATCCATCCAAACACCCACCCACCCACCCCGCCCATCCCACCATTCCCACCCATCCCATCCCATCCATCCATGCATCCATCCATCCATGCATCCATGCATCCATGCATCCATCCATCCATCCATCCATCCATCCATCCATCCATCCATCCATCCATCCATCCATCCATCCATCCATCCATCAATCAATCCATCCATCCATCCATCCATCCATCCATCCATACATCCATCCATCCATCCATCCATCCATCCAACCATCCATCCATCCATCCATCCACCCATCATCCATCCATCCATCCATCCATCCATCCATCCACTCATTCATCCATCGACCAATCCACAAATTTGCACTCCTTCCATTTTGTCTTACTCGTCTAATTATTTTCTCACACAACAAACACATATTCCTGGTTTAACATGTTCTGATTTCAGTTTGAAATTCGAAGTTAAGACACGTCCAGCAATTAAACCATCTGCCCTCATCTCAAGTTTGACGAGAGAAAATCTGATTGCCTTTGTTACAAGTCATTGAAGCACAAACACAGACGAATGATATCCAGCTAACCCTACAGTACAGTCATCGCCAGGTTTTTTTTCAGAATGTAATGGATAATCAATTCTACCAGTAATTCATTCAATATTTCGGGTAAAATGTTTATTACAGCGGAACCTGTCTCAAGCGACCACCAAGCAGGTGTCTAATTATGGGTCTGTAAGGCAGGTAGTAGATTAATGCCGGTCAAAAGTAATGCGGAAAGCTCGTATATGAGCTATCTGTATTACCTTTGTCCTGCATTAATACCACATGCTTTTAAGATTCCTGTGCCCAATGGATATAAGGTCGCTTAAGACAGGTGTTACGCATTATTGCAAATAATATGGATCCAGATGAAACACTGATTAACCAGATCAGGGTTAAGTTGTTCGACACAGTGACCGTAGTTCAGACACAGATCACTTATAAGGGAACACACGTTTTGTATTGGGACACGATTGCCTTAACCCTTTCCCTGTTCTACGTTTCTTCCAAATTTCAATACCTACTGAATATTCATTCACAAAAGAGTAATAAAGAAATATCGAAGGTGGAACATTGTAGACATTTTAGAAAGTAAAGAACCAGGTCTATCAAATTCTATTAGCAAACAGAGCAGACCCTGATCAGACGGCTCCTCTAGGAGCCGTCTGATCTGGGTCTACTCTGTTTGCAAATGCGTGAAAACACGTTTATATGAGGGAAAGGGTTAAACCCCTTAGTCCATGAATATTCATGTAAGAAATCATGTTGTCGCTATAGACACGTTCGACTGTATATACATCATTGCCAATGGGGCCCAAGCACTTATACAGTTTATATGATACCGGTGGAAAAGTTTACATCAAGCAGTAATCTGTAATTATTATTTAACCCTTTCCCTGTTCTATGTTTATTTCAAATCCCCATACCTATTGAATATTCATAAACAAAGTAGTTATAATGAAATATGGAAGTTGGAACAATGTAGCCATTTTAGAAAGTAATTTCATCAGCAAACAGAGTAGACCCAGATCAGACGGCTCCTCTAGGAGCCGTCTGATCTGGGTCTACTCTGTTTGCAAATGCGTGAAAACACGTTTGTATGAGGGAAAGGGTTAAAACTAATCGATAACACAAATAGTATAGACCCTGGTCCAACTGAATATATTCTTATCTGGGTCTACACTGTTTGTGTTTCTGTCACATTTTGTTGAAGCACAGCCGTTAAGAGTTTTGTTCTCGTGTTCGCAGAATGAATTTATTACATGTACAATGAAACAGATTTATGTAAAAATGTGTAACTGGGACATATATGTAACTGTCAAGTGTCTGGGTCGACCTCTCGGAAAATAGTCTACAGTGTAGACCCAGACAAGCTGTCTCGTCGGAGATGTGGCGTGTATCAGGATTTTCACTGTTTGTCACTCGTCAATATCTGAAAGTAAACTCTACTGAGTCCATACTTATAAAGCTTTTTAGTTGAGTCTGAGTTTTTCTCAAGCTTTTGATTGGTCAGATTTGAGCTAAAGGCTCAAATCTGACCAATCAAAAACCTGAGAACGAACACAGACTCAACTAAATAGTTTTATAAGCATGGAACCTGGTCCTTGCAACGTGAAACTTGATCAGATGCTCCATCATTTTCGTGATGTCTGATCTGGGTATACATGTACGCTGTTTGCAATGCAGTCCGACCCGTTTTATCACAGAAATTGCTCATTTAGTTTCTTGTTGGTTATTACAGTGAATGATTATTAATGATTTAGTGAAATCCTCTGAATCATAAGACATATTTCGTTATACCTGATTCGATTACAATTTTGTTTTTACAGTAAAAACTCTCTAAAATGTCCACTCTAAACAAGTCTAAATTCAGAATTTAAGACAGGCGGTAGCTTACTGCAGGACGAAAACTTCTGCAGACAGCTTTCTGTATTGCTTTTGCCCTGCATTAGGCAACCCCCTACGTGAAAATCCCATTGTCAATGATTAATTGGTGGCTTTGCAAGCATATAGAAGATATACTGTACATTGAATTGCCTAATCCCCTTTTAACACCTTACTTCATATAAACGTCCTTTACGTATTTGCAAACAGAGCAGACCCTGATCAGACGGCTCCAAAGGATCCGACCATATTATCAGGATATTCGCTATTTGCTTATAGAATAATATACAGTAAAACCTCTCTATAACGGTCACTTAATTATATTAATTAGTTGGTATTTAGGGCAGGTGGCTGCTTAAAGTAAGGCGGAAGTAAAACAGAACGCTCCTATAGGAGCGTTCTGCTAAATACTTTCACATTGCTTTAAGCAGCCACATGCCTTTAACACAAAATACTTGATGTAATTTAGTGACCGTTATAGAGAGGGTTTACTGTAGACCTGATTCTACAGTTTCTACCGATATCAAAGAAATCATGTGTATATATGCTATTATAAATATTCATGATGTCATTATTTCGAACATAAACATTAATCAGGGAATGGATTAAGTGTCTTATTTCTGAATATTTTCTATGAATATTGGACAATTACATGGCAAGCTGCATATGTTACATGTATAGTGCTTATGGTGCACTGCAAGTCACATTCGCCGGATTTTATAACGATCGGAGCTATTTGGCTATATTCTAAGCCAGCTTCCTAGCATTGCCTCTATACATGTTTTTACATAATGTAGACCAAAAGCTACTATACCAAATCTAGTTGGAATCTGACTCTTATATAGCGAAATGGACGCACACGGTATTTGTTGGCTAATATCTAATAGCCATTTCCCTGTTCTGTATTTAGTCCAAATTTCAATATCAATTGAATAGTCTTGGGCAAAATAGTTATAAAGAGGGATGGAAGGTGGAACAGTGTAGCCATTTTAGAGACTAAAGAAACAGATTTATCAAATTCCATTAGCAAACAGAGCAGACTCTGATCAGAGGGCTTCTACAGCTCTATTTGCAAATGCAAGGCGTTTATATGGAGGAAAGGGATAGTTCGTGTATAAATGGTACACAGTCTTTGTAACCACTGACGTCATTTCTAACAGACAATTCTATCTATCGGTCCGGAATCTTGCATACGTGATGTATAAAGTCTGTGGCGTACTTATTCTAGGAAATGTCTTTGCGTTCTCTGATAATTTAGAGTCCGGTTGAAAAGCAAAATAGTCTGCGCTAACAACTAATTGATCTCGTTAAAGAACTACATTAGAACCCCTCTATAGCGACCATTACAATAAGCCCTGTCGTAAGCGGCCATTCATTTATTGAACAGAGGAGTCGTAAAAACAGGGGGTTGCTTAATGCAGGGCAAAAGTAATGCAGAAAGCTTCTATAGGAGCTCTTTCTTCATTACTTTTGACCTGCATTAAGCTACAACTTGCCTTACAGACGCCTAATTATACTTCCTTTTGATGACCCCTTTAGGCACTGTATTAACCTACTTTAACCCATTCCCTCATATTGACGACCTTTGACGACTCTGTAAAAGTCACTTTGTGACACCATTGTGATAAATAGAGCATTTGCTCCTATAGGAGCAAATGCTCTATTTATCACAATGGTTTCAGACTACAAAATTCTATATAGGAGCAAATGCTCTATTTATCACAATGGTTTCAGACTACAAAATTCTAAAATTTTCCTTTTCTCTAGTAAATGTTCCTTTTCGGTAGATTTATTCAAAGAGGTTGTATCTAAAAATAGCCTATGAGGTAATGGGTTAAATGAGTTAAATGTGCCTGTTAACCTCATGTGGTTGCTTATTGTTTAATTAATCGGAACTTTCTGCATAACTTTCATTTAATAATATAATGTTTATGCTTTCTTAATTATTGCTCATTCTATATTCTTCTTCTTTTTCTATTTGTCATTATTATTGTTAGATGTATTGTATGTTCGTATTTGTTCGTTTGTGCTTTTTCATAACTATATGTGCGTATATGCTGCATGCTTTTGTGGCTGAATGTCGTTTTGTAACTTTACCTTCCTTGGAACAAAATAAAAAATTGGACTGAATTAAGCTACAATTGTCTTATTTACCCAGCAATATGCTTCATTTAGGTGTTCTCTTTAGATATGTCTTAGTGTGTAGTCTTTAAACATTAACCTATTACCTCCTGGACTACTTTAGACCAATCCTCTTTGAATAAATCTACTGAAAAGGACCATTTGCTAGATTTGAATAGTTCTGAAATCAATTTGATAAATAGAGCATTTGCTCCAATGGAGCAAATGCTCTATCAGTATCTATCACATTGGTTTAAAAAACGACTTTTACAGAGGCGTCAAAATGCGACAGTAGGATGGAATTGGTTAACTGTGCATGAGTGTCAAACAATGTGGCATCGGGAATGACGACGAGCTGCAATAGTTGTGCACGATAGATATTCGATATTAATGACTTCCCCCCATATAGAGGACATTTGGCGCATCTCCCCAGACCAGACAGCCTCTGTAGTCCTGAGCTGTCTGACCAGGGTCCGCTCTGGTCTAATATAGAACTAATTCTACAGTTTCTTTCACAGTTAAACAATGTCCCCTTTTTATACCAGAACAGAACAGAATATTTTATTAGACGTAAACTTACAGTGTTTGTTGTTTGTACAGAAAAACAGTACAACATTCTTTATAGGTAAAATAGAACTGTAGACACTATAATTTTACATATTCTAAAGAGAAATATACATGTATTAACATAATTATACCGTAATTATTTAAAAACAATCAGTCCATGTCTATTCATACAGTATCAATTCTAATACATATATATTCATATAGGAAAGGGTTCACTCTTACCGGGTATCTTGCGGAAAATACATGTTATATGCTTGACAAAACTCTGATCTACAGTACATGTAATTGGTTCTTACATCTGAATCATTCGAGATTTGTGAGGAAACTACTATTGGAAAGTCAAACAGCTTGGATCCTGTCTAGACGCCATGTTACTCTGCGTGTTACCACTCTAAGCTGTTTGCAAATGACAGTTGGCTATTGACTGAATTGCTGGCAAATCGTTCAGTTGTGCAAGGCTTGTAGCACATTAACCCTGACTCAGCTATGAACAAAATAATGTATGCTCAAATTTGAGATCTGATAGAAGTTTGACTTGTTTCGATTTAAGTAAGATTTTGAGCAGTTATTGACCGGTTGTCAAACAGCTTAGATCCTGATGAGACGCCGAGTTACTCGGCGTCTCATCTCGATCCAAGCTGTTTGCAAATGCAAGTCAGGTCATTGGTAGTGGGAAAATGGTTAAGAAAAGTCTCCTCCCAAGAGGGAGACACGAGTTTCTGAACAATAAAGGGACGAGTCATTTGTCATCTTTAATGTGATTAATGACAAGGGTACGGCCCAAGGCTCTCTTCAGAAGAAAGTCAATCCTTTGAAAAGCTTTCTTCTATTTGTTCTTCTTGAATTTGGTCTCCTTGAAAAGGTAGTATTCGTTGAAAATACAATTCATGGCCTACACAAAGAGTGGAACTAGGGTATCTTTGAACCGGGTTTATTCAGTCTTCACGTACGAGTCAAAGTGTTCATAAAGCGAGGAGCAGATGAGTAAATCGCTCAATCCATTCCGTTTCTGTATTCAGTATTGGTAAATTATTCAAAGAACCACCCAGCTCTCCATGTTACATGTTTCGCGTGGACGGATTTTATTATGAAAAATCGATCGGTTCTGATGCTCTGCATGACTTTAACCCCATTTCCAGGGAGAGATTCCATGCAATCGTTATCATATCCTGATTAATTCTTACCGTGAACGTGAATTCATATTGTTGAATCGAACTTGTTGCTTGAGCTTGTTGCAAATCGAACAAACACTTGCACTCAGTGAACAAGATATGTCTTCAAATTATTGACGGATCTCGCGCATGTAGACGGAAGTATATATGATTTTATTCAATATTTCGTGCATAGAGCCACTAAATATACCGATAAATGCTGTACTATCGATCTCGCCGCTTTTTGTCAGGAACTAATCAATGACCCAGAAAAACATTTCTTCATTTATGCCGTTCAGCTTGAAGTAAAATCATACACAAAGGCAGGATGAAGAATTCATCATCAGCCGATGTTGTTGTATAAAATCGATGTTTGGAAAATTTGGAGAATGGATGACCAGAAGAAATAGGATGAATGCAAGGTTGAAACATACATTGCAGCCAGCCGAATGTTGATTGGAATTCTACGGAAAAACTAGAGGATATTAAAATACATAAAAGTAAGTCTTGAATGTTTCCACTTTCGCAATGTGTTGCAATATACATTGTACATGTAAGAAATACTAAATCAGCAAAATACAGTTGAATTTCGATACCTCGAACACGGATAACTCGAACTTCGAAATTACTGAAATTTAAACTTCGGACCTTCCAAAATGTGCAAAGCAGAATAATTGTTCTAAAATGTATCATTACGCATATGTAGAAATACACGTGACATCTTAATGCATGTCTAAAATAATGCCGAAAGCTCCCAAATGAGCTTTCAGCATTAATTTTGACCTGCATTAGCCTGTTAACTTGAGAAATGATCCAGAATAGAAATCGGTTGACTCGAACTTCTGTTTTCTCGTAGTAATTTCTATGGTCCCTTAAGGTTCGATAAATCGAAGTTAAACTGTATATTTGTTTTCAAACTGTACGGCAGCGTAAATGCTGTATAAATAGTAATTGCCCCGCTGTAATAGCTAATGTAACAACCCGCTGTAATAGCTAATGTAATAGCCCGCTGTAATAGCTAATGTAATAGCCCGCTGCAATAGCTAATGTAATAGCAGCTGTAATAGCTAATGTAATAGCCCGCTGTAATAGCCCCGCTGTAATAGCCCGCTGTAATAGCTAATGTAATAGCCTGCTGTAATAGCTAATGTAATATCCCGCTGTAATAGCTAATTTAATAGGCCGCTGTAATAGCTAATGTAATAACCCGCTGCAATAGCTAATGTCAGCCCAAAATTTGATCTGGTGCAGTTGTTTCTTACTTCAGATTCGATGAAGCTTTAGAGAAATTATTGACCGAATGTCAAACACGTTTGTTGTTGAGAAACCTCTTGATTAATCAAGAAAAACAATATAGTGGAACCTCGATAACTCGAACTCTGATAACTCGAACTTCGGGATAACTCGAACAAAAAGTTCAGTCCTTCCAAAACTTATAATACAGAATTTCTCTAAAATATATCGCTATAGATATCTAGAAACACACGTGGCATCTAAATTCAGGTCTAAAGTAATGCTGAAAGCTCCTACAGGAGCTTTCAACATTACTTTAGACCTGTATTAAGCTGTGACCTTGAGAAATCGTTCAGATTAAAATTCGGATAACTCGAATTGTTGTTATTTCGAAATAATTTGTACGGTCCCTTGAAATTCGAGTTATTGAAGTGAAACTGAATAACCTAATGTTGAGCGCAATTTGGAAAGGATGCCATTCATTTTATGAAAATGCATGGCTTTCTTTCCAAATTTTTGCCTAGTTGTTTTGCTTAGGATATAAAAATGCCTTTTTCAAAACATCAAATCAGTTCCCATCTGTATTATGTGAATTGTTGATCTTCTTTTAGCACAGAAATTAATAATTTCAATTTTTAATTTTTTACGTATACCACAGTTGGATCTGTTAGCCATTTTCCCTGTTTTATATTTATTCCAATTTTAAACACATACTAAATATTCAAGGACAAAAGCGTTAATGTACATGTATAATGGAATGTGGAAGGTGGAACACTGTAAATTTTGTAAACAAAGTAGTGACAGACTAGGAACCGTCTAATCAGAGTCTGTCCTCTTTGCTTGTGCAATGATATAATTTATCTGATTTTGCAAAACCCCAACATTCTCTTGTTTATATGCCATTATAAGCATTCTCTTGTTTATATGCCATTATAAGCATTCTCTGGTTTATATGCCATTATAAGCATTCTCTTGTTTATATGCCATTATAAGCATTCTCTTGTTTATATGCCATTATAAGCATTCTCTGGTTTATATGCCATTATAAGCATTCTCTTGTTTATATGCCATTATAAGCATTCTCTAGTTTATATGCCATTATAAGCATTCTCTAGTTTATATGCCATTATAAGCATTCTCTGGTTTATATGCCATTATAAGCATTCTCTGGTTTATATGCCATTATAAGCATTCTCTGGTTTATATGCCATTATAAGCATTCTCTTGTTTATATGCCATTATAAGCATTCTCTAGTTTATATGCCATTATAAGCATTCAGCTAATCGATATTCGCGGTGTCATTATTTCTTATATGGATATCCACGATTTCCCTGTTCTATGTTTATGCTAAAATCCGATACAAACTGAATATTCATGAACAAAATAGTTATAACCAAAGATGGAAAGTAGGACTTTGTAGCCATTTCAAAAGTAAAGAAAGAGATCTTTCAAATTCCATTAGCAAACAGAACAGGCCCTGATCAGACGGCTCCTATAGGAGCCGTCTGATCTGGGTCTACTTTGTTTGCAAATGCATGAAAACACGTTTATATGAAGGAAAGGGTTAAAGAGACATTTGCAAATGTATTGGTACAAACTGGACTAATTATTTGTATCAAACCTAAACTGCAAATAGTCAGAGTGGAATGATCCATCTCGGTTTAACTATGTAGAGTCCATTCAATTTGAAGTGATTTGTTAGAGTATCTGGGTCTACAATGTTGACGAGTGGTAGTGCAGTCGTTTTCAAAGAGTTAATGTTGCACAGAATGATTATACAGCAACAGAAATGTGATTATGAATGTTGCAGACAAATAAAACATGTAGCTTTTGGCATATCAGCACTTATGCAAAATATTTCTTTTAGAAGCCATTCGTATTACACCCCTTCTGCGTTTTGTAGCGACCAACCTTTTTAACCCTTTACTGCAGAAATACGCTTTTCTATGCCTTTGCAAACAGAGTTGACCTAGATCAGACGGCTCTTGTAGGGTCTGCTCTGTTTGCTTATGATGTATCATATATATTATTCTACAGTTTTTGCCATGTCTTAAAATTAATGTACGTCCTATTCATGATGTTATTATTTCCTTCATGAATATTCATTGGATAAACGGTTAAAGATACACATAATAATGCTTTAAGTTGTCATTATACGAAGGTTCTTCACGGTTCTTCGAAGGACGTGTTTACATTTCAAGACATGTTGTGTATGGGATACATATATAGAGGCGCGTCACACATCTAATTACTAATATATGAACTAACTTCAAACATTTGAGAAATAAAATGAGTACAGTGAACCCTCATTATACCGACATTCGTTACAATGGCACCCTCGTTATACCGGCATTCGTTACAATGGCACCCTCGTTATACCGGCATTCGTTACAATGGCACCCTCGTTATACCGGCATTCGTTACAATGGGACCCTCGTTATACCGGCATTCGTTACAATGGCACCCTCGTTATACCAGCATTCGTTACAATGGCACCCTCGTTATACCGGCATTCGTTACAATGGCACCCTCGTTATACCAGCATTCGTTACAATGGCACCCTCGTTATACCGGCATTCGTTACAATGGCACCCTCGTTATACCGACATTCGTTACAATGGCACCCTCGTTATACCGACATTCGTTACAATGGCACCCTCGTTATACCGACAATATGCCTTGAAACAAAGTTAATGAATAGTTCGGTGTGATGTGATTAAGACATGCGATCGCTTAATGCAGAACACAAGAAGTGCAAAAAGCTCCGCAAGGGAGCTTTTTGCACTTCTTGTGTTCTGCATTAAGCATTCACCTGTTGGTACTGGTGTAAAGCGCGCCATATGGTTTGTTTCATATTTAAACTCGTTATAACGGTAACCACGTTATACCAGCAACATGTCTCGAAACAAACACCTCCGTTGTAACGAGGATTCACTGTATATACTTCATTCTCAGTATTGTTATATTTTCTTGTCCTTCGGATCATTGGGTCCCATGTTATTAGTTTTGAAAATTGAATACGTCTTAAGCCGGTGTTAGAGGGCGTGAGTAGTGTTGCATTTTTAATAACTGCTCATGAACAGACTCAATAAAACCGAGTCTGCAAATTTCTCTTTTCACATTGCTGCTTTTGCTTTCGAAGGATCTCCTACTTTCAGAACTTTTGAAACTGTATAGGTATACAATCAATCAATCAATCAATCAATCAATCAATCAATCAATCAATCAAACAAACAAACAAACAAACAAACAAACAAACAAACAAACAAACAAACAAACAAACAAACAAACAAACAAACAAACAAACAAACAAACAAACAACAAGCAAACAAACAAACAAACAAACAAACAAACAAACAAACAAACAAACAAACAAACAAACAAACAAACAAACAAAATACTGGATAACAAACAATAATTTTTCAACAGCTGGGCATGGTAATCGAATATCAATATTATGGGGAAAATGGTATATTGCCGAATAAAAAAACAAACATTGTTTTTTATATAAATGTATAGATTTACTACTATTAACATATATTATTGTATCAAATTGGCAAATACGTGTACTCACAATTACATTCATGATTTGTCATGGGTTAATAAAAACTTAATATAAAGAAAAGTACTACTATGCAAATGCATTAACAAATGTAATTTTACTACAAGTAGCAAATGCGCAAAACATTACTATAATGTCAATTGCGTTAACAACCGGCATTACAATGGCAAATGCGCATACAAATATATCACTGTCAAATGCATTAACAAATGACATCGCAATCACAATGTCAGATGTGAGAAGAACTTATTATATACATGTACCTTTAAATGAATTATACGGACTGTAAGCAAATACAGACAGTGGGATCTCTTCTTCTTGTATTAGGCATGTAGGACAAGTGGATCTTTATTGCATATTCCTTGTATATATTGATAAATAGCAAGCGTATACAGTAGAACCAGTGTTAAGCGGCATTAAAAAAGAGGTTTATTATGGATCTGTAAGGCAGGTGGTAGCTTAATGCAGGTCAAAAGTAATGCAGAAAGCTCCTATAGGAGCAACCACCCACTTTTTAAGGCTCTATGTTGAATAAGCGAAGGACCGCTTAACCCTTTCCCTGTTCTATATTTATTCCAGAGTTCAATACCTCCTGAATATTTACTAGCAAAATAGTCATAAAGTAATATGGAAGGTGCAACATTGTAGACATTTTAGAAGGCAAAGAAACTGATCTATCCAATTCTATTAGCAAACAGAGCAGACCCTGATCGACGGCTCCTATAGGAGCCGTCTAATCTGGGTCTACTCTGTTTGCAAATGCGTGAAAACAAGTTTATATGAGGGAAAGGCTTAAGACAGGGTTTGCTGTACACTGTTTTAGCCCTTTCCTTCATATAAACGCCTTTCACACCTTGGGCAAACAGAATAGACCTTGATCAAACGGCTCCTATAGAAGCCGTCCTATCTGGGTCTACTCTGTTTGCTAACGGATATGTTTCTTTAGTTTCTAAAATGGCTACAATGTCCCATCTTTCATGTTTCGTTATAACTATTTTATCTATGAATATTCAGTAATTATTGAACATTTGGAATAAATAAAGGACAGGGACAATGTTAATTAATGAGGTAATTGAACCTGTACGATATGTATTTGAACTCCGACAGGAGCCGTCTGACCAGGGTCTGCTCTGTTTGCTTATGATATAACAAAGTTCTGAATCTACACTTTCTGCCTTGGTTAAATATTCCTGTATGCCTATGTTATTAATCAAAATACAGTTAATTAATACGTACTGTATGATGTCATTATATACTTATTACGTGAATATTAAATTACTAATGGAAGAAATGGTTAAGATATGTAATAGAACCTATCTTAAGCGGTCATCTGAAAGAGGTATTCTTATGGGCATGTAAAGCAGGTGGTAGCTTAATGCAGGACAAATGCAATACAGAAAGCTCACGTAGAAGCTTTCGGCATTACTTTTGCCCTGCACTGAGCAACCGCCTGCGTTTTAAAACACATTTGGTCAATAAATCACTTGCCGCTTAAACTAGGTTCCACTGTAGCCAGACCCTTTACGATATGTATTTGAACAAATAGCTGCATTCAATATATTATCCATACATTGCATCTGAAAATTAATTTTGATTTTAATGTAAATTTGCAATGCAAATTTCATCTGTAAATTTCTCTAAAAGCTGCATGATGTCTAAACGGAAATTCAAAACAGCATTTGAATTTCAGAATTTCTTACAGTACCCATCGATTTCTACTGACCTACATCCAAGTCGTCTGCAGACTCTGCACTATTGTCCTCTGCTGTGCCGTTAGTCGTCTGCTTCAGCGCAGTATCGTCTGATTATTATACACAGGCTATCTTTGTCCTTCATATGCACGCATTTTCACGCATTTTCAAACAGAGTAGACCCAGATCAGACGGCTCCTATAGGAGCCGTCTGATCAGGGTCTGCTCTGTTTGCTTATGATGTAATAAAGATATGATTAGGGTCTGCTTTGTTTACAAATGGCAAAATACTGAACTGACCATTCTAGTTTCTACTATGGCCAAAAACTGCATTTGTTCATAAACATGTCATTATAAAAGATCAGCAAGTTACACTGAAAAGAGTGACCCTGAAATAACCCTTTACCTGATGAATATTCATGTTAGAAATAATGACATCATAGATATATACGAGTATATTAGCTGGATTTTGGTTATGGTAGATCTATATGACCATATGTGTACTTTTAAATCTGTAGAATCGGATCTTTATTACATTGTACAGTAAAACCTCTCTATAACGGCCACTAAAGTTTGTTAATTAGTTGGTATTTAGGGCAGGTGGTCGCTTAAAGCAGGGTGAAAGTAAAACAGAACGCTCCTACAGGAGCGTTCTGTTTTACTTTCATCCTGCTTTAAGCAGCCACCAGCCTTTAACACAAAATACGTGATGTGATTTAGTGGCCGTTATAGAGAGGTTTTACTGTATTTCATACGAAAACATATAGCAGACCCTAATCACACGATCCCTTTTTCACCTGTGTTTACTCTGTTTGCAAAGGCGACAGAAGGTGCATCTGTCAGGTAAAAGGCTAACCAGCTTCATTCTATTCTATGCAAGCGTTTCTCGGGCCATGATGACTCACCATCTCTAAGCTGTTCTCTGAGACTTAGTTTAACCCTTTCCCTGTTCTATGTTTAATACAAATTCCAATACCTACTGACTATTCATAAACACAACAGTTATAATGAAATATGGAAGGTGGGACAGTGTAGCCATTTTATAAACTAAAGAAATAAATATATCAAATTCCATTAGCAAATAGAGCAGACTCTGATCTGACGGCTCCTATAGGAGCCGTCTGCTCTGGGTCTACTCTGTTTGCAAATGCGCGAAAATGCGTTAATATGAAGGACAGGGCTAATTTAGGTCACTCGACACTATCTTGTGCATACAGTTGTGATCCAGATTAGACAGTGAGTTTCAGACTGCGACATTTAGATAATTCAGATATATTGCCTTTTCCACGAAAAGAATTAAAAGAAACATCTATTTTTAGAATTGCAGCAGAAGACAACGTTTGCAGACGACTATTTGTTATCACTTTCGGGTACCTATGCAAACAGCTTAGATCTAGATGAGACAACGAGTCTCTCGGCGTCTCATCTGGATGTAAGCTGTTGATAACTGTTGCTGGTTTTTTTAACAAAAATGAATGGAAATAGACAACAGAAAATTGTAGCAGACGGCAAGGTGTGCAGACGACAAAATAAGGCAGCTAAAGAATTTAAGTGAATAGTAATACATTGTCCTTGAGGACGGCTGCTGGAGAATTTATGCACAGTGACGTCCAATCAGGAGTTACAAAATGTCATTTGTCGCTAAATTACCATCTTGCTTATTGTTTTGTAATACCAACAATCACTGTTATATTTTAAGACGAAAGAGATTAGATCTTTCTGTTTAAAGAGACAGGGACAGAGACAGAGAGGCAGAAACAGAGAGAGAGACAGTGACAGAGATACAGACAGACAGAGACAGACAGACATATATACAGAAAGATAGAGAGACAGAGAGACAGGCATAGACAGACAGGCAGACATACATAGACACAGAGAGATTGAAAGAGAGAGAGAGAGAGACATAGAGACAGACAGATAGACAGAGATAGACAGAGAGAGAGACACACAGAGAAATAGACAGAGAGAGAGAGTGAGTGAGTGAGAGAGATAGAGAGAAACACAGAAATGAAGGATGCGTGGCAGACGGAAAGACAGAGTGAATGAAACGAAAAGAATTCGAAAGAAAGACAAAAGACAAAATGAGAGACAGGTATGGAAGATAAGAGATATACCGAGAGAAAGAAAATAAAAGAGAAAATATAGATGCACATGCGAGTTTGAAAAAGAGCATAAGGTAAAGCCTCTCTATAACGGCGCCTAAATTGTGTTAATTAGTTGGTATTTAGGGCAGATGGCTGCTTAAAGCAAGGTGAAAGTAAAACAGAACGCTCCTATAGGAGCGTTCTGTTATACTTTCAACTTGCTTTAGGCAACCACCTGCTTATAACTTGATGTAATTTAGTGGCCGTTATAGATAGGTTATACTGTACATAATAATACAGAAATTATGAAAATAGCGCGAGAGAGAAAGGGGAACATGAGATGAATGGCAGATGAGATATATGTATCAGAGATCTGATCGCTTTAACCCTTATAGTGCTGAATTTTCAAATGGACTTTTCCAAAATTCAATAAGGTCAAGCTTATGGCGAATATTTAGGAATGTTTCTTAAGAAAAGTGTAACATGACAAACAGTGCTGACCCTGATGAGAGGGCTCCTCTATGAGTCCTCTCATCAGGGTCTACACTGTTTGCAAAGGACATTAGTGGCTCGTGTCACACACTGTACGGGTTAAGCTCCTATCAACGACTTATATCGACTGAAGCAACGTTCAAGCTTTTGAGTCAATTCTGTTCGAGTGCCAAAACAGATTGGATTTAGATGAGACGCCGAGTTATTCATCTTGATCTACACTGTTCCAATCAGACCGTGGTTAGCATGATTGGTTAACTCTTTACTCCATCAATACGCCTTTGTACGCCCTTGCAAACAGAGTAGACCCAGATCAGATGGCTCCTATAGGAACCATCTGACCAGGTTCTGCTCTGTTTGCTTATGACATAGCCTACTATAGAACTCAGTCTATAGTTTCTGCCTGATGCTTCATGTCCTGTGTTAATATGCTATTATAAAAAACAATCAAATAAACCCTTTCACTCATGTAAACGTGTTTTCACGCATTTGCAAACAGAGTAGACCCAGACCAGACGGCCCCTAGAGGAGCCGTCTGATCAGGGTCTGCTCTGTTTGCTAAAATAATTTGATAGATATGTTTATTTACTTTCTAAAATGGCTGCAATGTTTAACCTTCGATATTTCATTATATAATGTCATTATTTTGTCCATGAATATTCAGTAGGTAATGGAATTTGTAATACAGGGAAAGGGTTAATATCCATGATGTCATAGTTTCTAACACAAATATTCATGGAGTAAAGTGTTACACTCCACCAGAGCCTGTCATTTCAGATATTGTTTTGACATTTTCTCGCTCATGTACGTTTTATGAATAATTCATATGTACCGTGCTGGTGTATTGAAAGTGCTGTCTCAGATCTGATATCTCATTGAGCGTACAGCCACAATTAACCCCGTTTTAACCCCTTTCTCTCATGAATATTTATGTAAGAAATAACAACATGGTGGATATCTATTGGCGTATGAATAATGGTGCATGAATACAAGATCCTATTTCCTACAGGGGAGGTTTGATCTTGGTCTCTTCTGTTTGTAAAGCAGTGAAAAAGTGTATCTATGAGGGAAATGGTTAAACGACAACTGATTGATATATACATGAATAAGCCTTTTAAGCACCTTTGCAAACAGGGTAGACCCCGATCAGGCGGCTCCTATAGTTCTACTGTTCTGCCTTTCGACTCAAGGCACTGGTACACGCACCAGATCATCTATCAACCATTTTAGTTAATGAATATTCATGTGTATATGTATTAACCCTTCGCTTGCTGAATTTTAAAATACATTTCTCCTTCTTTACCCATGCCCTGTTGTATAATTACACATATCTTCGCTGTGTACACGTAGTTCGCTGTGCAATCACTGCTCTGGAGTGCACTGGTTACACAATCAACTTGTAAATAGTGCAGACCCTGATGAGACAGCTCTTGCAGGAGCTGTCACATCTGGGTCTTCACTATTTACAGGTAGGTATATTGACGTGAATAGCAAGCGAAGGGTTAACTGAATTTTTGTAATGACTTTATAAACAAAGCAAATATTTAACATGGCAGAACTTGTAGTATATTACATTAGCAAACAGAACTGATCCTAGTCAGATGCTTACTACAGGAGCCATCTGACCAGGGTATTTTCGATTTGCAAACACGTGAAAGGGTGTCTCTATCAAGGGAAGGGTTCAAGAACCTTTCATATCTAAATTGATCTTAGATATAATGGTATGTAGCACATGTACATATATATTTACACACTATGGGTCGGTGCCCTATAGATAGAGATGCATTTTACAGCTGATATAGTGTCATTGACTTAACTCTTTACCTGTTCTATGTTTTTTCCAAATTTCAATACCTAATGAATATTCGTGGACAAAATAATTATAATGAAATATGGAAGGGGAAACAGTGTAGCCATTTTAGAGACTAAAGTAACAGATCTTTCAAATTCTACTAGCAAACAGAGCAGGCCCTGATCAGACGGCTCCTTTAGGAGCCGTCTGATCTGGGTCTACTCTATTTGCAAATGCGTGAAAACACGTGTATATGAAGGAAAAGGTTAAGGACATTTCATAACCATTATAACACAGGCGTTTCTGAATAAAAGAGTGATTCTCGACCATTTACATGCAATGTAGATCTAGATTAGTCACATTGTCTTATCAGCATATGCACTGTACTGTTTCTGTCTATTTTCCACTCAACGCATGTTGTCACTCAAAGCACTCAATGCAAAGACTGGTCTGGTCCTACTCTGTGTGCATAGAAATAATGGTTGTATGAATGTAAATTAGCTGGATTTTTATAATAACATTATAAGCAAGAGAATTTCTAACACTGGTAGAATAATAAAGATATCATTCCAAAAGCAAACAGAGTAAACCCTGATCAGACAGCTCCTATGAGAACTGTCTGATCTGGATCTACTCTGTTCGCCAAGGCGTATAAAGGCGTCTCTAACAGTTGAATGATTTATCAAGTATTCCAAACCCCATGCTCAGTTTGCAAAAATAAATACAGTAAAACCTCTCCATAACGGCCACTAAATTGCATTAATTAGTTGGTATTTAGGACAGGTGGTTGCTTAAAGCAATGTGAAAGTAAAACAGAACGCTCCTATAGGAGCGTTCTGTTTTACTTTCACCTTGCTTTAAGCAGCCACCTGCTTTAACACAAAATACTTGATTTAAATTAGTGGCCGTTATAGAGAGGTTTTACTGTAAATAAATAAATGTAAATTTAAGTTTCAGCAGACGACATTTATGTGACAATTTTCAGTCGTCTGCAAGGGATATACATGATCCAAGAGTAGCATATATTATTCAGTATGGTTATGTTGCCAGACAGTCTCGAAAGACGAATAAACGAATCTCTGTCATTTATTGAATAATGCATTGTGTAAGTGATATTATATTATGTCTAGTGATGCAAATGATTCGCAGTCTGATACTGTAATTTGCCTTTCCCTGGATTCATTCTGTGTAATATTCACTCCTATTATGCCCTCTAGTGGTGATTATATTTTCAGGTTTGCACGCAGAAAATAATTACATGTACATGTACACAGTAGGACGAGTGCGTGTGTGCATGCGTGCGTGTGTGCGTGCGTGCGCGCGGGGTATGTGTGCCTTCGTGTGTATGTTTGAGAGAGAGAGAGAGAGAGAGAGAGAGACACACACACACACACACACACACACACAGAAAGAGAGACAGAGAGATAGTGAGAGAGAAGAGAAGAGAAAGATGGAGAGACACAGACACAGAGGCAGATAGAGACAGAGAGACAGAGGGAGACAGAGAGACAGAGAGAAAGAAAGAAAGAAAGAAAGACAGACAGACAGACAGACAGAGAAACAGACAGAGACAGTGAGACAGAGACAAAGGATGATAGAGTAAGGGACCAATAGAGTGAAAAGTTAGAGAGGCGTTGTGCATGTGAGAAAAGACGACAGACTGAAGTGATAGAAAAATGTTTGATAGATGTTTAGTATATGTTTGGAATAAGGCATTGTTGTCTCTTTATGACTCATGTATTAATCCTTTCCTTCATATTTACGGCTTTTCACGCATTTGCAAACAGAGTAGACACATATCAGACGGCTCTTACAGGGTCTGCTCTGTTTACTTATGATATGGTATGGATCAGACGTAACCAAATTTCGAAACACGTCGTAAAGCGGCTGTTACTTATGTAACATCATCAACATTCACAAATTTATATTGAAACAATACATTTTTAAATATTCACTGTGACAAAGAATTCACTCTGGCGCAAATGTTTATGCTATAATATTAATATTTTATATCTGTATTTTCGAATTGTTGCTTAGGTCAAGGAAGGCAAAATGGGCGAGACACCAGTTGTAATCGACCTGGGTACGCACAACTGTCGGGCGGGATTTGCAAACGAGGCTGACCCTAGGACCACTGTACGAAGTTTCACGGGACGGCATCCTACAGAGGGCGACATCTACAGTCATTTTAAGGTATAAATATTCACGTTACAGAGCAGCTAGCGATTACAGTAACCCGCTCTAAACTGGACGTCGAGGTTGATATAAATATAGGTCTTGGAAACAGGTGGCAGCTTAATGCAGGGTGAAAGTCATGCAGAAAACTCCCCTAGGAGCTTTCTGCATAGCTTTCGTCCTGCGTTAAGCAACCACCTGCTTATAAAGACAGCCATGTTTGTTCATTAAGTGGTCGCATTAGAGGGTTTTTTACTGTATTGTTTCTTACATAAATATGCATGAGAGAGGTAAAACTTTAAGGATTTTTTCTGCGTATTTTTTACCCTGGCTGACTTACATGCCTAAGAATACATGTTGTACATTGCTTTATGTTGTTCGCTGTAGAGCGGTTCCACTGTATACATGTATAATTGCACGAGGTTGGTGTTACATTGTGTTCACTTATTCTTTGGTGTCTTCTTGTGGTAAAAAGCAGTTGGATTATTTGTTTAAAGTTTAACCTTTGACCATAAATACGCATTTTAACCCATTCCATGTTTGATATTCATGTACGAAATAATGACATCGTGACAATATATTAGAATTTTTGTAATGTAAGATTTTCAAGGAAATATTTTGCATTGACAAAATATGAAGATTTATATCATGTCACAAGCAGACAGTGCAGATCCTGATCAGACGGCTTCTACAGGAGCAGTTTGATCTGGGTCTACTCCGTTAGCACATGTATGAAAAGGCGTTTATATGAAGGAAATTGTTATCCCATTCCCGCTTGAGCGATTTCATGACCTTATGAATACTCGTTAACAGCACTTTATGATAAAACATGGACAGGGGATTTTGTTTGGCCAAAGAATGAGCTATAGCCACATATCCATCGAATACCATTAGGCTTAGCAAACATATTAGACTCTGATCAGACAGCTCCTACACAAACTGTCTGATCTGGATCTACTTTGTTTGCAGAGGCGTCAAAAGGCGTATGTAATTTGGAATATATTAGCTCTTTTACAGACAAGATCTGATTCTACAGTTTCTGTCAGCCACAATTTTCTGTGTTCACGCCCCATTATAAACATCAGCTAATTAGTATTCATAATGCTATTATTTCTGACATGAATATTCATGGTGTAAATGGTTAATGCAATGTTTTCTGATATCTTGTGTTCTCC